>NW_019280807.1:9754-20877 GCF_000648695.1 Onthophagus taurus
GGACCTTGCATTCGATGCTAAGAACGTGTTTAAACATCCATAGACAAAAATTGTCACATTGACAACTAGAAAAATTAATGACCCAATGTCACCAACTTGAACTGGTTCCATAAAATGTTACTAAAATCTCATTACAGCATCGGATGCTGTAAGGAGTCTCATTACAGCACCCGTTTGAGTACTGTTATAGCTTCCATTACCGTAGCGAATTACAAAAAAATATTTACAAGGAAGCAACAATGCATATCAAAATAGCCGAAACAACAACGACCAATAGAATAACATTGATGAGAGGTGTAAGGCAGGAAGACTTCATTTCACCAAATCTGTTCACACTAGCTCTAGAGCAAGTATTTAAGAGATTGGAATGGAACATTAAAGGTATTAACATAGAAGGTGTAGAATTGAACCACCTCAGATTTGCAGATGATAATTAATAGGTAACAAAGTTACAGAACTAGACGAAACAAAAATATTGAGTTACAAACGAATATACATACTTCGGCCATACTGCCATACTACCACACGTAGAAATCATAAGGCGCATACGACTGGTGTGGATAGCTTTTAACAAACTGAGACACATTCTAAGAAACGAATACGATGAGAGACACCTATGTCACCAAGATTTAGAATAAATAAACGGTTGATCTTGGGCCAGGGTTGGGTTGGGTTGGGTTGGTATGCATGATAGTCATCTATCATGCATACCTATCTTTTCTTCTCTCAAATCAGGGTTGTATCACTCTTCTTGTATAAACACTCTTCGACCAGCTGTGTTGATGCAATCAGTTTGGTCAACTCGACAAGCTCGGTGATGGAGTCAATAGGTGAAGTAAGAGAAAAAAATATGAAAGATATATACGAACTGTCCACTAAAGTAATAAAAGAAGTTGAACCGTTTATTAGCAAACACCTATGTTTTATCATAAACAATTATTGTCTATAGGAGGGAGTCTTTCCGAAATAGCTCAAGCTGGCGAAGACACCTACATATAAGAAAGGAGACAAAAGTATTTGCTATAGCAATTATAGACCAATATCTATTTTACCAACCTTATCAAAAATATTTGAAACCTTAGTAAATAAAAAATAGTCAACAGGGGGGTACCAAAAACAAAGATTTGCAATAACTGCCCTAGTCAGTATAATAGATGCTATAGTCCACTGTTTTAATCAACAAAAGTTCACTCAAATTGCATTCTGCGACCTAACTAATGCCTTCGATTCGGTGAACCATTCAATATTATTAGGCAAACTAGGAAAATATGGAAAATGAATGGAATGAAATATGGAGGAGAAAATGCATTAAAATTTTTAGTATCATATTTGCAAGAAAGAAAACAATCAGTTTTTTGGCGAGATCAACAATCAACTTGGAGAGAAGTGGCAACTGGAGTACCCCAGGGTTCGGTCTTGGGATACAGAGTTAATTTGTCTTTACGCGGATGATACATCTTTCGTTACAAGAAGTGGTGACATCAAGGAGCTTGAAGAAAAAACGAAACAAAACATTGAAAAGGCAGAGCACTGGTTTTCCATAAACAAATCAAAACTAAATAAAGAAAAAACAAACCTTTTATAAAAAACAAAATGATGAGGTAACTGATAAATCCATAAAGTTCCTTGGCGTTACCATCTCCGAAACACTTAAATGATCCCAACACATATCTGACTTAAAAGGGCGACTATCAAATGCCTCATATTGTGTTAAGACAATACGTTGCAACCTACCACCAGAAACACTGCATAGCGTATACTTTGAATATTTCCACAGCACTGCAACGTATGGGATTATTGCGTGGGGTGTATCCAGTGATGGGCCCAGGGTAAATACCCAAACAGTGGGTATAAAAGTGATACCAGTAAAAATATATCAGATTCCAAAAAAAATGAAGAGGAAGATGATGAGGACATTGAAGAAGAGGAATTGTCAACAATCAAAGACGAATCTGTCGTAATTTAGCTTAGATCAAGTTATTAGGATTATTATCATCAAGCAGCCCTCTGCGTCCATTGTTGGACATAGACCTCCCTTATTCTGTTCCATTGGATTCTATTCTGTGCTGTCTGAATTCAATTGTTCCTCCTTCTTTTGACATCTACTTCGTCCGTTCGCTCGCGGTCTCCACTCAAGCAACCGTTTTGTCCACTGCTCATACCTCATTCGCGCGACATGGCCCGCCACTTACACTTTGCCACAATGTTGACCAAATTTACTCCATTTCTTCTTCATAGGTCTTCCTTTCGTATGTAGTCCCTGAACCCAGGATCGACCTCTCCATCTACTTTTGTGTTACTTGAACCCTCATGGCAGTGGCTACCGTTAATGTTAAAGTTTCGGAGCCTTATGTTATAACCGGAAACACACATTGAATGAAAGCCTTTCTTGGCCTTTTCTCTTGAAGATGTCTCTAACTTTCCCGTAGGCTGCCCATACGAGTGTGATCCTTCTGTTTAGTTCGCTTGTTTGATTATCTCTCGATGCACGAACCTCATAGCCAAGATATACGTAGCTGTCAGCCTTCTCAATCTCATTATCCCCAATGTTGATGTTAGAGCTGAGAACAAGATTTATCATAAATTTTGATTTCTCCTCGTTGATATTTAGCCCGACTCTTGCACACACTAAGCACAAATTACTTAAGCATTTGCAATCAATGTTTATGCCTTTTTGGGTCCAATCCAGTTGTTTAAATGCACTCTAAGGACTGTGATGAACAATTTCGGTTCAACAGTGTATCGCCTTGTTTTACTCACAATCAGTACTTTAGTACTTCTACTCTCTTCAGTACTTTTATGCAATTTTACCGTCATTGTAGCATTCTTGTAGATGTTATAAATAAGTTTGGTATATCGATAATCGACTCTGCATTCTTGAAGTGCTTGCAAAATTGCCATCAACTCAATTTAAATTAAATTTTATAAGTATCTCTAAATACCCATCTTGGGTAAATACCCTTGGGTATATATCCAGGAAATTTACCCTTGAAAATAAATACCCAGGTATTTAACAACACTGGGTGTATCAAGAGAAATGGAAGCCATCTTTATAAAGCAAAAAAAGGCAATTCGTATACTAGCTGGCCTAAAAAATCATGAAAGGTGCAGAAATCACTTCAAAAATGAAATATACTCACCTTGCCTTGTTGTTTTGTACTTACCTGCCTTGAATATATTCACAAGAAAAAAGACTTGCTACAAAACAATGTAGACAATCACGATCACAACACCTGCTACAAGGAAGATATTGTAATTCCGTTTCACCAAGCGGCAAAATCACAAATAACACAGGCCGACAAATTTTTAAACCAAAGACTAGACTATACCTTCCAAATAATTTTCGATACTCTGAATCCGAATCTGACGTCAGAATTGCTTCATCACCTAAGATTTTCAAGATATCTTACCTAAAATATGCGAAAAACACGATTTTTCAGCACATTCAAGGCTGAATTTACATCAAAAGATAATTTTTCTCCACAGAAGTCATTATGCCATTTAAAACTATTTCTCTGCCCCCTTAAAATCTTATATTATTCATTTAAATATTTTTCTTGATCTCTGAGAAATTGTCCCCTAAAACTAAGAAATTCATCATGTTTGAAATAACATCTTTTTATTTTCCAGTTTTATTTACAAGTTTTAAAATGGTGAAAATGTTAAAATGTGTTCAGGTAAAGTGACACTTGCGGTCAAGCGATTTCGCTAAAATTCAATATATGGTAATTTTTTATCATTTATTAGATGTATACGAAAGTATATGTTGGGCTATACATATCAAAAGTGTAAGTTTATATGAAACATTTGAATGTCTTCAGGTAAAGTGCCATTTCCGGTTAGTGGATTTGGTCCAAAAGTTGTTTAAGAGCTTTCGATTTTGGTTTAATAGCTATATACCAAATTTCATTACGGTAACTGATTGCGTTTTTAAGTTATCGTGTTTACACACATTATTACATACGTATGTACGTACATAAATACGCACAGGCATTTTCTGGGAATGGTCAATATCAGGACTCAGGGGACCTCAAAACGTGTATATCCATCAAAATGTCGAGGTCGAATCTTTGCACGATTACAATACTTTGTCTCATATACTTCGTATATAGTGCGAGAAAGTAAAAATTAATTTACAATATTTTTCTTTGATATACTTTATAACAATGAAACTTCATAACTTTCACTTATTCTCGAATATTTTTAAATTAATTTGTTTTTTATTGTATTTAATTTTGTATTTTTAAAACTTCTTTTCTATTTATAACAGTTTAGATGTTATTTTAGTTTCTTATGATAACGATCGCGCATCAATTCAAACGATCACTTAACACTCTTACGCTTATATTGAGCAGCGTTATCGTTTCTTTTCAAAGACCAGCAGTAGTCAGCCATCATTCTTTCATCCCATCTACCTTGATAGTGTCGCTTTTTTCCTTTCAAATCCTGATGGAATCGTTCACCTATTTCTTCGCTGAAGGCTCCTACATTTTCCTGAAAGTAATGTAAATGGGAAAATAGGAAATGTAGCTTCAAACTCATTAAACAGCCTAATTTTTTAAAGTTTAATAACATTGTCGATACAATGTTTTTATGTTGAGGGTCCCGATGATTGCCCAGGAAACTTCTTAACTTAACCAAGCATTTTGTGCGTTATCTGTTATTGTTCTTATAAAATCGTCATCTTTCATTAAGTTTCACTAAGTTTAGCATTACTTAAATTTTGAAATGCAGACTTAAGGTATTTAAAACAGTTTCCATCAGTATTTAAGGCTTATACGAATTGTTTGATCAAGCCTAATTTGATATGGAGTGGAGGTAACAAAATACGCTTTGTGTCAATAAGACTCTTGTAAACAACATTGTTGGAATCAACTTTCCAATTAAATTTTTTCAGGGCACTTTTTTTTAATCCAATGTTGTTCTCGGGCACGACTGTCCCAAATGCAGAGAAAGCAAGGATTTTTTGTATTTCCTGATTGTAAATCAATCAAAATATTGATCATTTTAAAGTAGTCACCACATATAAACCAGTTGTGGATGTTGTAATTGATTTTTTCGAGTACAAATTGAAGGTCTTCGTATGATTGCTGCGTATTTATTGCCGTTATGGAGCAACATTGCTTTAAGGCGTTCTTTAGAAGAATCTATAAAGAGAAGCCAGCCATCGGACTTATACACATCTACTTGATATGTATTGATAAGTCCTTCTATACACTAGAAAAATATTTCAGAAATTCCTCATCTCTTCTTCTGTACGCTGTAATTTTTGTTCCGGGTAACAACATGTTTCTCTCTTTAAGTCTTGAAGCCAATAATTCAGCTGAATCTTTAGAAAGAATAAGATCGCGAATAAGATCATCTAATGAATCTTGATCAAAAAGTTCAGGGTCTTTGGCACTAACAGAATCCTCATAATCACTGTCCTTTTCACTTTCAANTACCACTTTTCTAATTTGTGTTCCTACAATATTTGCTTCCGCTGATGAAAGCAATATTCCCTCGACGAATAGGTGATTCGGTGCACAAATCCAACTACCCACCCCAGAAAAAAATACCATAAATACCACAAATACCAAAAAACTACCAAAGTTCAAAGGCAGACAGTAGGAGTGCTCAGAAGACGATGATTTCGTACGAAATAGGGATGCTTTATTGATTGCGATTTGAATTGTAAGGATTCTGGGTGCCACTCCATACAGCCTGGGCGCATTCCAGAACCTAATAAAAGGGATGGTTCTGTAGGCAGAGGTCAAAAATAATAAATAAAAATATGTCGTAAGTGTTAAACAGAAAACTCTCAGAAGGAAAAAATACGAGAAGGAAAAAATATTATAATACAAAACAAAAATGACGTCATTAAAGTTATTGAAGCTTTCTACACCAGTTTGTACTCGTCCAAATCACGGGATACAATAGACATAGAGGAAGAAATAAACATAACATGATGAAATAACAGATGCCTAGGAGAAGCCCAAGATACTAAAGAAATGTTAAAACTGGGCAGTGCAACTCCACGTAATAAGAATATTGCTGACTTAGTGCCTCTATGCTTTTAAAATTCCAACTAAATTATGCAATTTCGAGATAATACCGCTATGAGAGATGTACCTATACATTTAGCCTTCGTTGACTTCCAAAAGGCTTTTGATACCGCTGAAACATTCTCAATCCTAATGGCTCTATAAAACCCAAGAATAGGCTCAAGGTATACTCAAATCATTGAAAATATTTACAAGGAAGCAACAATGCATATCAAAATAGCTGAAGCAACAACGACCAATAGAATAGCATTGAAGAAAGGTGTAAGACAGGAAGACTTCATTTCACCAAATCTGTTCACACTAGCTCTAGAGCAAGTATTTAAGAGATTGGAATGGAACACTAAAGGTATTAACATAGAAGGTGTAGAATTAAACCATCTCAGATTTGCTGATGATAAACTCTTAATAGGTAACAAAGTTACAGAACTAGACGAAATACTAAATGAATTAAATCTGGTATTTGGAAGAATAGAACATGAACTACAACAAAACAAAAATACTGAGTTACAAACGAATATACATACTTCGGCCATACTGCCATACTACCACACGTAGAAATCATAAGGCGCATACGACTGGTGTGGATAGCTTTTAACAAACTGAGACACATTCTAAGAAACGAAGACGTTGAGAGAGACCTATGACACCAAGATTCAGAATAAATACAGGGTTGACCTTGAGCCAGGGTGATGACTATCATGCATACTCTTGAACATGGCACTCAAGGAGGTCAAACGGGAAGTGGATATCAACACGGTATCGACAACACAATATGATTACTTTTCAAAATATTAATATTTCTACTTACAACAAAGAAAAATGTTTTGAGGTCTGTTCTGTAGAACTACCAAAACTTAGCACCATAATAATTGGTATCTATCATCCATCCAACCGGGATATGATTATTAGAACCCGTTTTTACTTTTTTACTAAGTTTCCGGATAGCCGAGATACGGGGGGTATCTGAAAATCGTAAATTTTGAAAAACTCCCTGTATATCAAAAACGAAGAGGTCTATGAAAATTTGGTTTGCGGCATTGTAAGTTTCACAAAAAAGTAGCTCAGGTTTGCGAAAACCGCAACTTTCTATCTTTCATAATAACTGAGATACCCTGCAAACCCATCGAAATTTGGACACCCTGTACAATTCAAATGGCCACGTCGAAAAAGTACGTCTGTTCTTCTAAGGTATCTAACTCTATAATTATAACCTCAAATCGAAACGTCATGTGAGCGTTGTCACGAATCTGTGTTTTCACAAGCCGAAAATGAAATAAATTATGAATCACTGTTTAAATAAAATTTACTTAATCCCTTGCGACCTGTAAATAACCTTTTAAACTATTTGTTAAATAAATTAATAATTACATAAATTTTATTATAAATTAATATTAAAGATTTTTCCTTGCTTAACCTCTCCTAAATTTGACAATGTTTGACATATGTATAACCTCCATTACTAACCTAACATACATTTAAATGTATGTGGTGAAATAATCTAAGTCGTACGTCCATATCTTGATTCATACCATTTTATANAAACCTTCTGCGAATAATATGCTCCTAGAAAAGGAATTTTATTCAGTCCAAGAATACTGTGATTGTTTATAATTTTAACCGACTCATTTTCTAAATGCAAGTTATTGTAACGTCTTTGTACTTTATTTAAATAAATATGAATATAGGCACAATTATCAACAAAACCGTGTAATGGTTTTACTGATGATGCTGATATCTTCGCAGGGTCATGAAAAGATATGATAGAAGACTTCTATACAACAATTCATTTCAATTTCAATTCAATTCTTCATTTCTGCCAAAGAAATGAAAAGAAAACTCTTTCTAGCAAATAAACATTCGAAGAAAAGATCTTGCGACATATATTTAGAGGCAATTTTATAAAAATTGGCCACATACGTTGCAAGACTAGACGTTAAATCCTTCAATATCGCTATAGTAGCAAAATGCGGAAAAGAACAGAATGGCAGAACGGAAATTCTGAAAACCGCTAATATTCAAATTTTTGCTCATATTTATATATTCAAAACAACATATTTATTTCCATTCATCGAAAATTAATCAAAATCTCATCCCATTATAATAATTTATACACAGACAAGATATCTATTACAAATACGATTTTATTGTTAACAGATTTCCCCATAGAAGAATTATTAACGCAAATCCGACCACAAACTGTTACAATACATGATACATCGCATTCACGAAATATATTTAGGGATGCAAGTATCGAATTGCGTGAATCGCCATTTATCCATCTCCCTTCTGTATTCAAAAGCCATAACGCCCCACAAAAACCAACTATTAAACGCATATTATAAACCACCGTGCCAATGAAGCCCCTCCTTCCGTTCGGTTAAAAGACGAATCTAATCCGAGCCACCCCACGGAGTTATTAGAAGACCACTCCAACCGTGGTTAATGTTTGCAAACGATATACACAGGGGTTCTATTAAAAACAGGTAATTCGAAACCCCCTTTTTAAGGCGGCGCCTTTTGCTTTCCTTTTTGGTTTGGGCGGGTTTTTGTGAAATTTGTCCTCCTCTTGTTATAATAAAATTGAATGAGGGCTCGTGTCTTTATTACGTAATCTTTTAGAGGAATTAAGGTTGTAATCCTTTTTTTGTCAACACTTTTTGGTTTTAGTTTTGTTAAATTAGGCGTGAAAATAATTGAAATAAATCAACCACACCCCGCTATTAATAATATTTGAAAAAATACCGACGAAAACAAATAGGTTGTCTATTTTAAAATTCTAAATCTTTTATATTTTAAATTTAACCTTAACCATTAACTAAAATATAACCAGATATAAACAAAGAATAAACAATTTACATTTTTTCGCAAGAATAACCGCTCAAAGTTTTTCACCAAACAAAAAAAAATTACAGTGTTTTTTTTTTGTTCGGTTGCGCCTTTATTGAAGCGGATCCTTTATACAAAGCGCCATGTGGGCTCATAAAATAACGAATAAATTACTTGGTGTATACGTTAACAATCGCGTTCACCTACTGGCGTAATTAACTCGATAAAAATAACAAATTCGAGCTCGCGAACAAAAAGAGGGCGGTGCAGAAAAATAACATTAGTTTCCCGGGACGATTAATTATTTTCTCAGCGAGGGAGACCGTGTATTTCTATTATTATCACAACGTTTCGGTTTGATCCCAGAGGCGTCAACGTCAGTTCTGAATTCTAGTTTGGCATGTTACTAGTTTGTTTGACCTATATTCTCAATACTCGTTAACACACACCTTTCCTAATACAATGGAATCGAAAATATCTTCAAAAAAGATTTTAACCACGATGATTGATACGTTTATTTTTAATTTTTTAAATGAATACATTTTATTTTTAATTTTAATGTGTTTTATGTTAATGATATTCTTCGATTACGTATTAATTTTATTGTGACAGTTTAAAATGGGAAGAATTTTAACCGGCGCATCCACCATTATTTTTAAAGAAATATAAACCGTATGATTTGATTTAAAAATAGATGCTATTATTGACCTCTTAGTTATTGATATTTTCTAAAATACATGCACGAGGTTGACCTTGACCTGGACGTCCTTGACCCACCCGCAGTGCAGCTCCTAACCCGGGGCGCGATCCCGCGGCCCAAAACGGCCGGTCCGTGACCCATTTCTGCACGCAACAGCTTTCACAGGGCCTTTTCCTTACACCACATACAATCGATCCAACCACACATTTTGCCACCACGAACTATTGAAACTCCTCCTCTACACTTTACCCACAAAACTTTCATTGCCCCCGTGTATTTCGTTCCGTACACCTCTCTAGATGGTTATGAATCTACATTTTCACCACTTTTATAACTTTACCTTAATATATGATGATTTATACTAATTCTAGCATTTAGATATATTTTATTTTGAGTAATAATGGAATTGTTGTGCAATTTAGGTGTATAAAAGACTCAAATTCCAATAATTAAGTGTTATAGTTATAGTATAGTATCCGAATAACACCCTAACCTCAATCTCTCTAATAACTGAGTTAAACGTATTTCTGGAATGCTCGTATTTTAATGTAGAGTTTATCAAAACACCTTTCACTTCACCTAACACCTCCAAATAACCATTCAACATTTAGCAAAACTTTGCGGAGATATTTTTGATTATTTTCATAAGTCAAAACAACATTATTTCTGTGCCAATTCCGCTTAGCTTAACTAAAACATTGTCTTTCTTGAAAACATGTTTAAAATTACAAGTCGATTTAAGAAATCATTTAATTCAAATAGTCCTAAAGCAAAAATATTAAGAGCTCAACATCTTCTACAATCTATGAGTGAGACATTAAGTAGGGGTGCGGAAATTAAATTGAGGAAGGACGATGGAAGAGATGCAGCAATGATTATTACAAAGCATCCTCAAATAACACATCAAAAGACTACTGAAGTAACACCTAAATAGGCAAATGCAGTAATCGTCGATAACTATTTATCTATTTGGCAATACCAAGGAATAAGCTAAATTATGTTACAAACAAAATATTAATGTTCTGCAAATAATTGCGGAAATATCTCTATAATTTCTCATAGATAACACTATTTAATGACTGTGTGTATCAAATTGAAGAAAGCAACCAGAATATGTTTTTGGCTTAGATTGCTACTTATAATGTCTATTCGGCATTTCTATAATCCCTTTACAGATTTGCTGTTCTGTAAACGATTAACGTAATTTGGAAAAATCTATTTAGAAAAAAATTTTTTAAACGCGAATTAAGTTTACATAAACGATGGCAATACAGCTTGTAGGTTTTTAAGGACCTAATAAAGGTTACAGAAATAACGGGAATTAATATAGAGAATATATAGAATATTATATTATACAGGGTGTCTCACGTAACTGGTTCGTTAAAACTTTTTCAGGTTCCACTATTCGTAGAGATTTGAAATTTTGGTAGCATGGGTTGTTCATTCGGAACTTTCGATCTAAAATATTTTCAAGATGGCCGCCACTTCCGGTCTACCGGAAGTAGACCATAACTTCGCTATTTTAAATGGAATGCTATAGTTTTTATTACACA
>NW_019280807.1:25906-50685 GCF_000648695.1 Onthophagus taurus
CATCTCCGGCGAGAAACAAAAGCATCTGAAGAGTAATCGTGCCAATTTAGAGCTTTTTTGAATGAACGTTGGCTGGGATATAAGGTTTTAAAGAGCATGGTGAAATTTGTCAAAAAAACCTTAAAATCAAAATAACTCGAAAACGAAAAACGCTAAATACCAATAACATTTATGAAAGTCAACATATTTTTTTACGTACAATTAAAAGGTGCAATAAAAACTATAGCATTCCATTTAAAATAACGAAGATATGGTCTACTTCCGGTAGATCGGAAGTGGCAGCCATCTTGAAAATATTTTAGATCGAAAGTTCCGACTGAACAACTCATACTACTAAAATTTCAAAACTGTACGAATACTGGAACCTAAAAAAGTTCTAACGAACCAGTTACGTGAGACACCTGTATAAGGATATATAAATAACTGATTTCAATTATCATAAAAAACCAGACATCACTAAATTATTATAAAATTCTCAATATTTGTTATTCAAATTATACAAATCATAACAAATCGGGATTTTTGAATGCTAACCACCCTGAAAATATATAATATTGCTTCACTGAGTATGGTTCATTCTGCACCATCAATCAGAGGACAATAGTCAACTGGTATTAATCTGCTTTTTCGAGCGGGTCCAAAACTACTAAGCACACTTTTATAAAAAAAGATGAATATAGTATCCGTATACAAAAATTTTCAAGAAAAATCTTAACGACTCTAGGTCTAGATATCCACTATTACATTAGAAAAATCTTGAATTTTTGTCCGACAAGCTCCTTTATAGCCTTATTAAAATTACTTCTATTTGTTCCCGTCTACAAGTTTTATCCACTAAGGGCGCAAAAAATTCCACAATCACTTCCACAGTAACCATTTAACACTCTACCAGAGAATGTTTTTTAAATAGAGAAAACAGATCCTACAATATCATTAGTCTCGGGCAGAAAGACCAAGGTCCATAGCCCTATTATTGGATGTATTACTGTTCTATTGTATTTATGTATTTTTGTTACGTCCGAAAATAAAATTTATTCTTTCTCTCTCGTAGCTTTAATAACTTCGACAACCACGGATACTATCTGACGCTTTTAAAATTATTGAAATACGAATGTTTATAACAAACAATAAAATAATAATAAAAATTAATAACAAAACAATTAATTATTTTTAAAAAAGGTCGGTAATTTTTACTTGTTTTCTTTTTTGCTTAATTATATTTTGTTTAATATTGGTTATAAAAGTATGAACTTTTAAAATGTCTATATAGTCTAAAATATTGTATATATCTTAAAATGTCTAAAATATTGTTAAAACATTTTTTAATTCTGGTAGCTTTCACATTTTCCAAGGCATACGATATTATGTTGTATACACTCGGCTCTCGAAGCGTAATTGATTTCCAAAACTGTAAAGGAGCATTGTTGTCTGTTGCGACCAGATCCATCATCAAATTTTTTCTGTACAACGTCTTCATTATTTCTATTACTTTCTGATCCATGGGTTGAATTACTGGGCTTCTCTAGTAGCATTTGAGCAACATAACACTGTAATGCGGTCTAACTAATTTTATAGCCAGGAGCAGTTTTTCTTTAGCAGATGTTGATGTACGAGTAGGCATTGCATGCCAATATAGATCGGTCTCATCAGCATTGGATATTTGGGCAGATACTACACCCCTCTCTTTAATAACATTTTATAACGTGTTACAAAAAAATCTAATCTCAACTTCGTCAGCTAATTCTATGCCTTTCTTTAAAACGTCGCAAGCAATCTGTTGAAAGTGTAAGTCTTTCGGTGATTTGTAACTTTGCTGCAAAGTATTGTGCTTTAGCTAACACATACGGCCCGAACATCGGCTCTCCTAGAGCTCTTTGCTGTTTACTCTTCGTTTGTTCCTTCATTGTTTTCCTATGTGAAGGGAAGAAACGAATGTTACAATTTGGGCTGCTGTTTCACTAAATCGCATACGGTTTGTTGTCCAACTCCAATCCGTTAAGCAGCAAAGTGACACTATCACCATGTTGACGTCTGTTAATAATTTCTAATTTTTTCCCACTTTTAAAACTACCCGTTTTCACTTAAGAGCCATTACTACAGTACATACAGCAACGAGCTGCAGTACAGTACCTACGCAACAGGAATTACACAAAAAGAGTGACAACTAGTGGTGGAACGGATATTCGGCAACTATCCGGTATCCGGCCTATACGGCAATTTTTTTAAATCCGACCGGATACTGGATAGTTACCAAATATCACGCTTTGGCCGGATATTAAAAACCTATTACTTAGTACTCCACCATTCACAGGAATTAGTATCTCTTTCAGGTGTTGGACACTGCAGATAATAATCAAGTTCAACCCCAATAGGACTTTTTTCATTGAATACAACTTTATATCGTTTCGTCTACTTTTCTTCTCTTTGCTTGTAATTCATCATCACATTGATTATTAACAGAAGTATCCTCTTTTTAATGCAAAAAGCCGTTTTGAAAAATCACTTTCAGTTCTTGAGTTCTTCAATTTTTTCGAATTTTGCAATTTTCGCCGATTAAGTTTTAAGAATTCATATAAATTCCATTTCTTCGAATATGAGGTTGCAAATTTTCCAAAGTGTTAATAAGAGTGTCCTCTTTTCAATGAACCAACACATTTTGACAAATAACTTTTAGTTTTTGAGAAAACAATATTTGAAGTTTTGAAAAAATTTTCGATGTTGCAATTTTGATCGATAATTTTCAAAATTCGCTATAAAATTAATTTCTTTAAGGATCCTTGTGGAAATATCACCAATTATTGATTAAAGTATCCTCTTTTTAATGCAAAAAGCCGTTTTGAAAAATCACTTTTAGTTCTTGAGAAATAAATTGTTGAAATAATCGATATTTTTTTGGAATATTGCAATTTTCGCCGATTAAGTTTTAAAAATTCGTATAAAATCTATTTCATGGAATATGAGTATGAAAATTTCCCAAAGTGTTAATAAAAGTGTCCTCTTTCCAATAAACCACCCCGTTTTGAAAAATATCTTTTAGTTTTTAAGAAAACAAAATTTGAAGTTTTTATAAAATTTTCAAAATTTCCTATAAAATTGATTTCTTGAAGGACCCTTGTGGAAATATCGCCAATTATTGATTAAAGTATCCTCTTTTTAGAATTGCTTCGTTAGTTAAATCAGTATCAAAAAAAGTCATTTTGTATCTTGGATCCAAATAAGTTGACATATCTTATCAGCTTTCTTATTAATTTCAATTTTATTAAAATATCGCAATAATGTGGCAATATAGAGTATCACTTCAGAAATGCACCAGAAATTATAACCATGATGGCCGGATAGATATGCCGGATAACCGGATATCCGACCGAAGGGGTATCCGGGTATCCGGCTTTTCGTAAAATCACTATCCGTTCCATGACTAGTGAAAACCCTTGTAGTAATAGGAGTGGCGAAATCAAAATATCTTTTAGTTTGTGAAATATTAATTTTTAAACATAGGTAATTTAATTTCTCATTATTTGAGATAAACAATCATATTCAAAAAGTCTTAATAAATCACAGGTTTAATAAATTTTTATGAAATTATTAGCATTTGCAATACAACTTATTAGCTTTCCAATGAAGGAAACGGATTTTCAAAATATCGTTTCATTTTTGAGATATTCTTTTTTTATCATAATAAATAAAGATTTTACTAAATCATTATGTGATTATACAGCAGATTATAAGCTTTCCAAGGGAAGAAATCGCTTTCAAAATGTTTTTCGTTTTTGAGATAAACAATTATTTTCAAGTTTGTATAGTTTAAATTAATTCTTATGTTATATACGCACGATTAAAGAATGGTTTAATCGTCTATTTGTTCAGTTCGGCGTTCTCTCACAACATCAGAAAAATAATAAATCTTTGTCCCAAAATAAACCCAATTTACCGGCGAGACGATAGCAACAAACCGCCCAGCAACAAACTTTTTCCTTTATATTTCCACCTACTTCTAGGGCCCATATCTTTGTTATTTAGAAAGATAGCGAAAAACTAAGCACACGGTTGGAAAGCTTGGTCTTTTCNTAAGTTGACATATCTTATCAGCTTTCTTATTAATTTCAATTTTATTAAAATATCGCAATAATGTGGCAATATAGAGTATCACTTCAGAAATGCACCAGAAATTATAACCATAATGGCCGGATAGATATGTCGGCGGAAGGCGGAAGGGGATGCCGAATATCCGGATCCGGCTTTTCGTAAAATCACTATCCGTTCCATGACTAGTGAAAACCCTTGTAGTAATAGGAGTGGCAAAATCAAAATATCTTTTAGTTTTTGAAATATTAATTTTTAAACATAGGTAATTTAATTTCTCATTATTCGAGATAAACAATCATATTCAAAAAATCTTAATAAATCACAGCTTTAATAAATTTTTATGAAATTATTAGCATTTGCAATACAACTTATTAGTTTTCCAATGAAGGAAACGGATTTTCAAAAAATCGGTCCGTTTTTGAGATATTCTTTTTTTATCATAATAAATAAAGATTTCACTAAATCATTATGTGATTATACAACAGATTATAAGCTTTCCAAGGGAAGAAATCGATTTCAAAATGTTTTTCGTTTTTGAGATAAACAATTATTTTCAAGTTTGTATGGTTTAAATTAATTCTTATGTAATATACGCACGATTAAAGAATGGTTTAATCGTGTATTTGTTCAGTTCGGCGTTCTCTCACAACATTAGAAAAACAATAAATCTTTATCCCAAAATAAATCCAAAATTTTTACGATTATTTCTAGTTATTTGGAAGTAAATTAGGTGTTTCTAATTTCTCTCTATTATTAAACTAAAATTAGAACTAACACTAGAAACTTTCCGGTTTTGCCGTGAGTCTTTTAATAAAAGGTTTGACGTTTCGGATACCATGTTGCAACCTTCTTCAGAAACTGGTTCGAAATGACGAGATCAAAAATCGGTAACTGTATATAAGTCGGAAAAAGCGAATTAATAATTAGTTAGTGCTAATTACAAGCTAATTAGTAACTAATTGCGTCGTGTCCGGCGTGAGGCGGGAAGAGGTCTTCGTGTTCACCACCATCTTCCATGTTCTGCTAAGCTCCTACCCATCCTCTCTGTTGGCGTTATTTTTATGTCGGTGGATCTCTATGGTTTCTCTTGTCAGTCTTTGGTAGTATCTGTTGTCCCTAGCCAGCACTTTTGTTTGTTCGAAGTCTATTCGGTGCCCCTCTGCATGGCAATGTTCCGCAATCGCCGACTGTTGGATCTTTTTCAGCCTTACATCCCTCTCATGCTCCTTGATGCGGCACTCGACGTTGCGTCCAGTTTGGCCAACATAAACCTTCCCACAGCTACACAATAGTCGGTAGACCCCCGCTCCTTTTAATGGAGTTAATTTGTCCTTGGCTATCGGGAGTGTGTTCCGAATTTTGCTGACCGTGCCGTACCGCACTACGATGTCGTTCTTCTTGAGGTGCCTAGCAATTCGTTCCGTTACACCTGAAACATAGGGAGACAGATAAATCCAAGTGGTTTTGTACTTGCCGTGTCCTCTTTCTGCTTTCGCTGCTTGATGGCCTGGTTGATGTCCCTCGAAGTGTATCCATTCTTCTGCAGCACGCCTCGTAGAAAGTGCTGCTCCTTCTTCAAGTTCTCTCCTTCACATAGTCTCGCTGCTCGCTGAAATAATGTACTGATCACGGACCTCTTTTGTTGGGGATGATGATGTGAACATGCCTGTAAATACCTGTTGGTATGGGTCTCCTTTCGATATACACCAAGTTCTATATCTCCATTTGTCGTTCTGGTGACCAACACATCTAGGAAAGGTAGTTTTTTGGCAGTTTCTGTTTCCATGGTGAACTTAATCATAAGATGTTGAGAGTTCAAGTGATCCAAGAACTCTTGGAGCCGTTTGTGACCATGTTGCCATATCACAAATGTGTCATCCACATATCGGAGCCATAGTTTTGGTTTCCACTGGTTCTTCTCCAAAGCGTCTTCTTCGAATAATTCCATGTAGAAATTAGCTATAACTGGCGATAGTGGAGATCCCATGGCTGCCCCTTCGAACTGCTCGTAAAATTCTCCTTTCCAGCTGAAATACGTCGACGATAAACAATACTCCACCAGATCTGGCACGTATTCTGGTAAACCCTCCGGAATGAGTAATTTTAGTTTAATTCACACCGGCCGTGAAAGCCTTCGTACTTATATTCTCTCTATTATATTACATTTTTTTCATAAATAATTCATTCCAACAAAAATTTGGGACTAAAACGTTTTGGAATATTTTCATTTATCAATGTTACGTAATTCCAGATTAATTATTTTTAATTCTTTTATTTTGTAAATTTGCTATCATAAAATAAGTTACTTTTAGCTCTTTATCGACTATATTCCAATAACACGCCATCAAAACATTATTACAGATAATAAAATAAGCCGTTTTAAATATGTACAAGTCAATAAATGAGTCACTAAAAAAGTTCTCGTTTATTTTTTGCTCCGATATTATTTACTTAGTTAGACTGATACGGTTGTTATCCCATTTTATTGTCATTTAAAGATAGTGATAATTTGGCACCGACCGCAATACGCCAAAGTTTATTTTTATATCTTTACATTTTCATAAAGTAACAGCATAAAATCACAAAATTTATGTACCACGAAAAGATTTCTAATATATAACTCTGAAACATTTCCTTCTTATAAAATACATAGTAACTTTTTTTAGCTTTCTTGTAGAATTTTTTTTTTGTAAAGATTCTTTTTTTAGACTTTGTAGAACACTGTAGTACTCCTTGAGATCCCATTGTTTAGATTATCCAAGACCAGTAGAAGACGGAGAAAGAATAGGTGAAAAGAGGTTTACTCGGAGTCGACGTAAAAGCTTCCACAATGACGTCATAGAGGACCGCGTGCTCGCAGTCGGTTTTCCGCGACGTTTCGTCGACGACCGTCGCAGTGCATTATCCGGCGTCGTCGCGTCGACTACCGTTCACGAAGAAGAAGCTTACCCCGTAAACGCGAAAATCGATCAAAAACCTGGAGATCCCAACAACCTCCAAATTACCACCAAAAAAAAATTCCTTCATCTGTATACATTAATCTAATCGTCCGGTGAAACTATACGAATCAAAAATATGATATTAGTAGTGTTAAAAAATTGTTCATCGACGGAAATCGAAGAAACAAAGATAGTAACGATGAAGAGGGTATTAAGTTAAAGTTGTACTTAAACTTAAAACAGTTTTAAATAGAGAAAACGTCAAACG
The DNA here is from genome assembly GCF_000648695.1 of Onthophagus taurus. NCBI lineage: Eukaryota > Metazoa > Arthropoda > Insecta > Coleoptera > Scarabaeidae > Onthophagus > Onthophagus taurus. Next base: position 33,200 of record NW_019280807.1, read on the forward strand.
CGTTTGGGCCGATGCCGCGGGGTTATGTGGAGAAGCGTTTATTTTTCGTACGGAGGTAACCGTGGTCGTCGACGAAGAGGCGGAGGATCGTCGAACTAAGAAGAGAAGAGGGTGAGCGAATTTTCGAAATAGTGGTGGAAACGGAGAGGGGCGATTTCGCTGTAAAAAGGGGAAGTAGGGAGCTGATTTTGGATCCGCGCGTTACGAGAAAAATGGACAAGCCGAGGATAAGTGAGTAGTATATTTTAGATGTTATCTGGCATTGTTTTTAGTTTTAAATTTGGACGATGTAACTGGGTCGTCAGGTGAAAATAGGCCTTTTCAAAATTCTTCGAATTTAAGACATCAATGATATTTTCAATATTATTTCGAGTAAAGATTTTACATTTAACTATTTTGGTTCTTTAAGAATTAATTTATTTTAAGAAACATTTCGTTTTATTCTAGAAACATTACTATTAATTTTAGTCAATTTTAGGTTCAAATGAACAAAGTGTTATAAATAATACAAAAAATAATAAAGTTAATCATAAAAAACAAAAACATATCAATAAGAGTTAAGAAAAACGTTTTCTATCAGATTTTTATGGTGTTTTTGATCTCTTTGAAACTTCCAGCAGTAGTCTACCATCCTATAGCGATCCCAATGGCTTGATATCTTCCCTCAATAACCTTGATGTCCTGGTGAAATCGTTCCCGTTGTCCTTCGCTATAATTACCGCAAATAATGCTATTTGATACTCATATTAGCTCCTAATTTTTGTAAATTCTGGAACATTTTGTGTACTACTTCGGCATATTCTTCAGCTGTATGATTCCCAAAAAAAATTTTGACAACTGATACAAAGCTTGTCCATCTTTCCAATTCAACTTAAGTCGTGTGGTGTGAAATCATCGTTGTTTATAAGAGTACGGATTTGCGACCCATCAAAAATTTCTCCTTTTAACTTTTCTCTACTGATACCAGGAAATAAATGACAAATACAGGTGGTTCAGTTTTTAATCGGAAAACTGTACAGGGTGTCCCAATTTCGATGTCCGCATAGGCTATTTCCGAAACTAAAAGAGATAGAAAATGCTAATGCCGAAAACTCCGAACAGCTATCGTCTTTTGTTTTCGCCCTATCGGCAAAAACTGAAAATTTTGCGAAAACGACAATCGCGAATATCTCACTTATTATCAAAGATGGAGTATTATAAATAAAACATTATATGGGCAACTTTTTACGAAGAATTCAGTGGCGTAGGTAGAATTTTTTTCCCATCTTTTATTTTCGAGATTTTAGACGTAACTTTATTTTTTTAAATGGAAACCATAGTTGGCTATGACCTAAAATAATTTGTTATTTTCTTCTGATAACAAATATATATAGTTTGTGGGGTATATTTCTTATAGTTATTGAATAATTAACAAAAATTCATTTTGTTCTATCTAAAACTAATGTATGTATTTAAAAGTTAATGTTGCTATGGTGATAACCATACATACTATGATGGAACATAATGTATCAATTTTTTTTGTTCTTTCTAAAACTATTGTATGTATTTAAAACTTAATGTTGTTATGGTGATAACCATACCATGAGGGAAAGCATTGTTTCCAATTATTGCCAAAGTTTGTAGCAAGGACAGTAGAATCTAACAGGACTGCTACATCCATTGTATTTTTGTAGTCGACTACGGGTTGGTTGCCCGCACTCTACGTCACACTATTTGCCACGCCTGGTAACTGTCTATGTTTTTAGAGGTTATATGATAGACATTAATACGTCTAAAAACATAAAACTTCAAAACTAATATGAATACGTCTAGGATATAACCTCTAAAAACACACAGCAAACGCATAGACCATAACAACAGCTAGGCGTGGAAAATGGTGTGACGTAGTTTGCGGGTAGGCTGTCACAACAATGGATGTAGCAGTCCTGTTAGATTCTACTGTCCTTGAGTTTGTAGTAGTATTTAAAAATTCACTAACAACTCTGGCATTATGTGCTGGTGCTCCGTCATATTGAAAATATATCATTTGAGACATATTTAGTGGCAAATTGTCGACCAAAGGCTCAATGTGCTGCCTTAATATATTGAGGTATTTCCCTGAGTTTAAGTTTTTATGGTAGATACTATATGCCAAAATTCTATTATCTAAAAGGGCACACCATACATTGAACCCCAATCTTCTTTGAACACTCAGAGACTTCATCGGTCCAGATAACATTTTGAACAAACAGCAGATTATTTAATTTTTTTAAATATCATCTACAAAATTCTAATCTTCGATTGACATCTCCGGCACGTAAATAATGAGTTAGCCCCGCTTTGTATGGTTTATACTTATTTTTCTTTCATATTCGGGAGCAGCGGCTTTTGGGTCAGACGTCTTGTTGCAATTTCTCTTGCAGGTCATTTTGGTATGTTTTTGTATGTGGTTTGGGGAAGGACCAAATATCTATTAAATTTTCTGCTAACCGGCTGAAGGTTCTTACGTGCGGTTGTCTTCTTTCTGGATATCTTGTGAAATAAAATTCCGCGGCTAACGTCGCATTCTTATCTGATAACATATAGCATTCCATCATGTTACATTTTTCATAATTTTCGAAATTCATTGTAAAGTTTTATTCAGTTTTGTTATACTTTGACACTTAACATGCTGGTGCATCGTACCAGCACATAATGCCAGAGTTGTTATCGAATTTTTAAATACAAACTTTGGCAATTATTTGATACATTATGTTCCATCATAGTATGTATGGTTATCACCATAGCAACATTAACTTTTAAATACATACATTAGTTTTAGATAGAACAAAATGAATTTTTGTTAATTATTCAATAACTATAAGAAATATACCCCACAAACTATATATATTTGTTATCAGAAGAAAATAACAAATTATTTTAAGTCATAGCCAACTATGGTTTCCATTTAAAAAAATAAAGTTACGTCTAAAATCTCGAAAATAAAAGATGGGAAAAAAATTCTACCTACGCCACTGAATTCTTCGTAAAAAGTTGCCCATATAATGTTTTATTTATAATACTCCATCTTTGATAATAAGTGAGATATTCGCGATTGTCGTTTTCGCAAAATTTTCAATTTTTGCCGATAGGGCGAAAACAAAAGACGATAGCTGCTCGCAGTTTTCGGCATTAGCATTTTCTCGAAAAACGAGATCATGACATGTAAGCTACATTTGTTTGTATCTCTTTTAGTTTCGGAGATAGCCTATGCGGACATCGAAATTGGGACACCCTGTACTAGGACGTAGTACTTTCCAAAATAACACAAGTTTTTTATATAAACAAAGGGTATACAATAGGGTTTATAAACTTTTTTGTTTAAGAGCTATGAGCTGTCAAAGTTGAGCCAGAAATTTGCATTTTATCTTTTATTTCTGAAATAAGTAAACCGTAAAATTTGAAATTATGTATGTATGTACTACTGGTTAATACCTTATTTTCAACCATACCTTAAATTTCCATAGCGTCCTCTGAGGGGATGATTTTTTTATAACAACTTTTTAACGCCATGGAATATCAACATAAAAAAATGGGTTGTAAAGCTATATTGGTACTTTTTTGTCTCTTTAGCTTTTTCCTTAAAGATAATACTTTTAGCGTGAAAAAATAAAATATGCTACATTGTACTGTAAAGCGCTGCTATTATAAAAAACAGAAATTTCTTTATAGCTGGCTATGGAAGTTGTGCACTTACTAGGATCTAGCACTAACTAAATAACACCAATTAATTGTGATTTTTATAAGAAAAACCATAAGATAAATCTGAACAAATTACGTTGTTTTAAACAATATTAAAAAATTGATACTCTTGTTTAATAACAGTCAAAAATTATTAATAGTCATCAACAATTATGAGGATTTACCGTAAATGAAACTTACAAGTTCTCGGAGCCAACTTTTAGAATAATTCTAGATAAACATGCCGGCACATAGCGGTACATGGCACGATATTTTATTTTTTTACACAGAAACTATTAACTTTAAGGAAAATACTAAAAAGACAAAACAGTACCACTAAAGAATGAGCTTTACAACCCATATTTTTTTATGTTAATATTCCATAGCGTTAATTTCATGCCCTTGGAGGACGCTAGGAAAATTTAAGGTATGCTTGAAAATAAGGTCTTAACTAATAGTAACTACGTATAAAGTTTCAAATTCTGCGGTTTACTTACAGCCGAAATACAAAACAAAATGTAAATTTTTGGCTCGACTTTGACAGCTCATAGCTCGAAAACTAAAGAGTTGCAACCCTACGGTTATATAAAAAACTTATGTTATTTTGGTAAGTACTACGTTCTAGTAAAGCTTCCCAATTAAAAACTGAACCACCCTATATACATATTTGAAGCAATCGCCTTTCCTATTTCAAGTTTTAACAAACTCTTTTATTAGTCCAAGTTTTATATCTAGTGGCTGAAGAATGATTTTTTCTCGATTTATCAACGGTGCATAAACATGTGATATTAACATTGCCTACAGTCATGTTAATTCTGTATGGCTAGTCTTTCCTACACCAGTGTTCACTTTACGCACGACTGTCCCATAGATAAAGAAAACATTTTTAAATCTACACACACTGACCATCATGATGATGAAATGAAGTTTATCTAAAACAAGTTTAATATTCTTCCTTAAGAGTAGTTCAATGAAGCTAATTTATTTCCGTAATGCAGTACCATATATTGCAAACTTTTTTTTGAGCTATCTATGAAAAGTTGCTAGTTTTTTAGTTGGTATACTCTCTTCTTCTCTAGTTCGATAACATGCTATACTCTAATTTTGAATTCGGAGGAGTAAAATGAAAAGTCAGATTTACATAGTGTAATTTTTGAAAGCTGTTTCGGCGGGAGTTTTAAAACCATAGAGGATTTTAAGTAAACTGTAGTTATGAATTTAATTACTTACTTTGTCCCACATTTTGATTATATATAATATGGATTGAGCCAACGAGAGAGATAGCTTGCGCAAGGTGATCGAACCGAGATAGACATAGAAGCGTACTGACATATAATGGGTGTACTGATAGAAGTGAGATAGATATAGAAGCGTACTGACATATAATATATCTATCTTTGTTACACTTTCACATTATCGCTTTCCATCTGCGTCTATTCACCTTGAGCAACATTTTTGTTAGTAGATATATTCAGTTAGCTCAATCCATATTATATATAATCAAAGGTCCCACATAAAATGCAACATGTCAATATTATTTGACATTACACTAAAACGTCGATATAACGGATTAATACGGGTTAATACTAACTAGTTAGCATAAAATATCACTATGTTGCATATTTTTATTGAACTAAAACTAGAAAGTATTGGGTTTAGCCATGCGTTTGAAGACGCACGGCTAAACCCGAATGTTTATAGTTGTTAGTTCTAGTTTTACACTAGCACTTTTACTATGTAGAACTAACACGACACCTAGAACTAGAATCATTGGGGTTTAGCCGCATGTCTTTAAAGACGGCTAACCCCAATGATTCTAGTTCTAGGTATAGTGTTAGTTCTAGTTTTACACTAGCACTATAACTAGAACTAACACAAGACCTAAAACTAGAATCATTCGGGTTTAGCCGTCTTGAGAGACGTGCGGCTAAATCCTAATGTTTCTAGTTTTCGGTCTAGTGTTAGTTCTAGTAGCAGTGGTAGGTAGCGTTAGTTAGCACAAGATATTACTATGTTGTATATTTTTATTGAACTAATAGTAGAATTAACACTAGAAAGTTTCTAGTTCTAGGTCTAGTGTTAGTTCTAGTTTTACACTAGCACTATTACTAGAACTAATACAAGACCTAGAACTAGAATCATTCGAGTTTAGCCATACTGAGAGACGTGCGGCTAAACCTGAATGTTTCTAGGCAGCTGGCAACATCTCGAATTTTCCTAGTGTAATTTTTGCTTAAAACTGACCAATAGCAACCCTTCTTTTTGGCGCTTCAATTTGAAAACACTCCTCCGAATTGAAAAATAGAGAATAGTAATTCGTCAGACTGAGGGCAATGTTTTTCTTTTAATCTTGCCGCAAGAAGCTCAGCTGATTTCTTAGATAAATTTAAATCTCGAATCATGCTGTTTAGCTCGTCCTGAAAAAAGGCTTGAATGTCTAGGATTGCATCGTTCAAAATCACTTTCGCTATTGTTTTTACTCTGATTATTTAACATTTCAACATCATTACAGCAATCGCCTAATAAGAAAGTCTTCACTATGCAGTGTTGCTTACTTGCGTAAACCCTAGAGTGCATTTTATATCGGTTCATACCTTTTACATTCTTGGCTCTGTCCATGTCACCGGTATTCCACACGGAAGCTCTTTTCGAAGTGATTCCACGCAAGTTTTACAAACTTTGTGTGGTTGCCAACATTTGTCTTGTTGTCAAAGTTGTTTTCCAATATATGCCCTATAACTTTGTTCAACTAAATCGTTTATGTTCCTTTCTTGCCTTTCTTGACGAAATTTACCACATATGTAGCAGAAATGGTCGGTGTTATTAACACAAGACTTACGTAAAAAACTCATACTTTTTGTAACAATAACGCTCAATAAATTAAATAATATGATCAATTGGGATTTTTTAACACTGAAAAATTATGAACAAGGTGTTATTCGTTAAAATCGTGGGCAACGATAAGTATTTGTCACGTTATACTTCGAAGAAGACACTTTTTTTGGGATTTTTTGCGAACAAAATTGTTTACAACAGCGAACTTTTCATCATATATTTGTTCATATTTTTTGCAGTCAGAAATGCTCGGTCATTGAAGTTCAGGGTAACTTAGTCACTCATTTAAAAAAAGGGTGTTTTGCGTTGACCATGATTGCAGGCGTTCTGCTTATCAGAAGTAAAAATGCCAAACGGAATTGCAATCTGTAAAGCATAAAGTAGTTTTTAAACTAGGATTATTGAAAAATATTGGAAGTAAAGTTTTGGTATCGTGTTGAACATTTTTTCTTGCAAAAAGGGAACGGCTTGACGAATCAGAATTATCCTAATTTGCAAAGTGAACACAAGAGGTTCAAGCAGCTACATGTATAACTACATGTTGTAGTTATACAGGAAGATCTACTTAACGTAGTAAACTATATAAAAAATTAGGCTAAAAAAGCATGTATAGCTGCTATAATTCATGATAACAAAGTCTTATCCTCTACATTCGACACTAAATTACATTCTAGCCACTCTCTCTATATGCAAATGTAAAGGAGATAGGTCAAGCAGAACATCCATTGCTACACTTGGCGTTGTGCTTAATCCTGTATGTTACTTCTTTCTCTAATGTAGGTGGTAGTTTGTTTATTTCGTAGTGTAACATGTAATATAGATTTTAAAAGTTTCTTTTCCAGTACTCTCATCTTTTGTTTAGCCTTCTTTGTCTATGCTATCATCTCAGTACCATATGTTAGTGTGGTTCGAACCATGGCTTAATATATTTTTGTTTTTCCTGCTACACGCATATATTTTTTTCGCCATACAGTATCCCTCAGACAATCCACTACCGATGTCGCTTTTATAACTTGTGCTTGTGTTTCTCTACATACATCACGGTGGCATGACCTAATCTACTATCATGTTCTCAATTTGCAGCTTGCAAAGTCTTGGTTTTTTGGATGTTACCATACATTTTATTTTCTCCGTTGATATTTTCATATTATACTGTTTAGCTGTTATGTTGAATTGATATACTAGCCTTTACAGGTCATCTTCGTTACTTGCAATTAAAACGGCGTTATCAGCATACCAAAACATGTTATTTTGGTTGAATTTTAAAAATTCACCCAATCTTAAATTATTACAACCAAAAAACGATTTATACATCAAATTAAAGCTTGATGACTTATTATTAATTAGTCATATAAACAGGCAAGGAGTATCTACGACCGTGAACTCTGAGCAACAAGGAAAAGATTATTCAGGTGATCCAGTCAAAAACAATGAAACAACTTTTTCAAAACAATGAAAAAGTTGTTTCATTGTTTCATGAATAATCTTTTCCTTGTTAAATAGTCACACAGTTTTTGAGATTGTACTGAAATAGAAATAATCAAGAAATTTTAATCTCTTTAAAAATCACTTTAAAAAATCGAGGTAATCGCATTTATAAGAATTAAAAAGTGGCTTATAGTACAAATTAATTCGATAATATCTCGAATCTCTCTTCGAATGCATAAATTTATTGGTTATAATTTTTTCAGAATGTGTTCAAAATTGTTCCTGGCAGAGTAGCCATAATCCAATTCTGGGGGTGTTCTTAGATATTTTATACGTTTTCTTAATGTATATCATTAATGATATTGATCGGTTTGATATATATATTCTTTTTTAAATTTAATTCCTCATTGTTTTTTATAAATTTTCACTTTAACCTTCACCTATAACAAATTAGCCGAGGTTAAATTAATTACTTACAATTATGTGTGAATGACAAGTTATTTTCCTTACAAGACTTTTCACTTGAGTCGCGATAACGATAAGTATTGATTAGTTATTTTCTTTTTTACTTTCACACATCCCCTTTAAATAGAAAGAGCTATTGAACTGAAACGCTGTGGGGTTGATATAGAAGAGATGGGTGGAAAGATCTTTCGCTCGCCTTTTTAAATATGTATGAGAACCGAGTCTATAAATTCCCAAGACCTCCACGTGCAAAGGGTAAACTACCCCATAATTCGTTCCGACTCACCCATCTCTACTACTCAAATCATCCTTCAGGTTTATTTTCAAAACAATATAGTTTCAACTTTTTTCAACACATTTTTACTATTTTACTTATACATTTTTATTTACAAATTTCTATTTACAAAAAAAAATGATAGATTTCGCTGTCGAATGTAATATTTAAAAGTTCTATGTATAGATTATATTTTTGTTTCGAAAAAAAGTTTATTTTTACGAGACATTTTGTTGATAGGATTAGAAAATATAGTCCTAGGTCGCGAATTTAATTACGACGTTGTATATTAGCTGGGTTCATAATTCTGTAAAAGCGAGAACTGTCAAGATAAAATACCAAACGGTGCGCGCCCGTAAATAATACCCAAGCTTTAGATCTTTGAGCTTAGCGTGTTAGAAGCGTTTATCCTTTTTTAAAAAGGATAAACCGATTGATTCACACTTAATAATTTCTTTTAAATATTATTTGCGTATTACATAAAAGATAAACTAAACAGTAATTTCAAAGAAAATTCCATTTTCTTGCTACATTAACTTTCAAAATAAAGATCTGTTTCTTTCTACAACGACATAGGTACCTATATCATAGCCAATAATTTATGAGGTATTTGGCTCTGATCCAATCCCTTAATTTCAAGCTTAAGTGATTATCAAGTAATCAATATTTAATTTCATTTTAATCGTAACAAAAATTACCAAATTGAACTAAATAATAACAATGAATTTCCTTTCCAAATTAATTGATAACTATTAACAACGAAAACACTAGAAAATTAATGGAAATATATATTTACCGGCTTAACACCAGTTTTGGCCAATTGCCCGCCGTTAATCGTAAATGTGTACTCACACTGAATGCAAAGAAAACGTTGCGCACACACAGCGAATGTGTTAAGATTAATAAAGCAACTCGTCATCTGACGATCGGTTGAGCACCGAGCAAATAAATTAGGTTCGTTATTATTGACGTGTCGGCCAAAACACGATGATGATGTTTAAATTAGATCCGACGGTGAAGCAAAACCATTTTGCACTTACCACTTTAAATTTTAAATGGATGTTTTATATCTGTCAGTTTTTAATACATCTCTTTGTCTCTATTTATCGGAATTAAAAAACGATTTATACCTCAAATTAAAGTTTGAAATCCAGCACTTCAAGTTGATATGAAAAACATTTTTTAGTTAACAAAAATTATACAGTTTTTGGGATGATACTGAAATGCGAAGTAATTAAAAAAATATTGATCATAGACAAACATTAAAAAATCATGTTTATGGGATTTCAAAAAGGACTTATAGTGCAAATTAAACTCTAAAATATCCTCTTTAATTTGATATAAGAATCGTTTTTGAGAACCTATAAATCTATTAGGTACAATTTTTTTAAGAATGTGTTAATTTTCAACTTTTTCAAGAATCGTTAAAAATAAATCTAAAGTTTAAAAATTCACCCACTCCGTAATTATTGGAACCAAAAAACGACTCTTATATCAAGTTAAAGCTTGAACTTTCCTCTTCAATTTGAAGTAAAAATCATTTCTTAGTCAACAGAAATTAAGTAGTCACACAGTTTTTGAGATTGTACTGGAATACGAATTAATCAAAAAATAATTATATCTAACATCAACTTTAAAAAATGGTGGTGATCGTAATTATGAGAATTCAAAAATGGCTAAAAGTGCAAATTAAACTCTAAAATATCCTCTTTACATTGATATAAGGATCGTTTTTGAGAACCCATAAATCTATTAGGTACATTTTTTATAAGAATGTGTTATTTTTCATCTTTTGGAGGAATCGTTAAAAATGAATCCAAACTTTAAAAATTCACCCAGTCTGTAATTATTGAAACTAAAAAACGATTCTTATATCAAACTAAAGTTTGAACTTTACTCTTCAAGTTGATGAAAAAATCATTTCTAAGTCAATAGAAATTAAGTAGTCACACAGTTTTTGAGATTGTACTGAAATACGAATTAATCAAAAAATATTTATCTCAAACGCCAACTTTAAAAAATGGTGGTGATCTCATTTATGGGAATTGAAAAATGGCTTAAAGTGCAAATTAAACTCCATAATATCCTCTTTAATTTGATATAAGAATCGTTTTTGTGAACACATAAATCTATTAGGTACAATTTTTTTAAGAATGTGTTAATTTTCAACTTTTTCAAGAATCGTTAAAAATAAATCTAAACTTTAAAAATTCACCCACTCCGTAATTATTGAAACTAAGAAACGATTCTTATATCAAAGTAAAGTTTGAACTTTCCTCTTCAATTTGATGTAAAAATCATTTCTTAGTCAACGGAAATTAAGTAGTCACACAGTTTTTGAGAAGGTACTGAAATACGAATTAATCAAAAACATTTTATCTCTAACGCCAACTTTAAAAAATGGTGGTGATCGTATTTATAGGAATTTAAAAATGGCTTAAACTGCAAATTAAACTCGAAAATATTCTCTTTAATTTGATATAAGAATCGTTTTTGAGAACCTATAAATCTATTAGGTATAATTTTTTTAATAATGTGTTAATTTTCATCTTTGGGAAGAATCGTTAAAAATGAATCAAAGCTTTAAAAATTTACCCAGTCCGTAATTATTGGAACTAAAAAATGATTCTTATATCAAATTAAAGTTTGAACTTTCCTCTTCAATTTAATGTAAAAATCATTTCTTAGTCAAGAGAAATTAAGTAGTCACACAGTTTTTGAGATTGTACTAAAATACGAATTAATCAAAAAATATTTATCTCTAACACCAACTTTAAAAAATGGTGGTGATCGCATTTATGGGAATTCAAAAATGGCTTAAACTGCAAATTAAACTCAAAAATATCCTCTTTAATTTGATATAAGAATCGTTTTTGTGAACACATAAATCTATTAGGTACAATTTTTTTAATAATGTGTTAATTTTCAACTTTGGGAAGAATCGTTAAAAATGAATCCAAACTTTAGATATTTACCCAGTCCGTAATTATTGGAACTAAAACACGATTCTTATATCAAATTAAAGCTTGAACTCTACTCTTCAATTTGATGTAAAAATCATTTCTTAGTCAATAAAATTGATGTAGTCACACAGTTTTTGAGATGGTACTGAAATACGAATTAATCAAAAACATTTTATCTCTAACGCCAACTTTAAAAAACGGTGGTGATCGCATTTATGGGAATTCAAAAATGACTTAAACTGCAAATTAAGCTCGAAAATATTCTCTTTAATTTGATATAAGAATCGTTGTTGTGAACACATAAATCTATTAGGTACAATTTTTGTAATAATGTGTTAATTTTCAACTTTGGGAAAAATCGTTAAAAATGAATCCAAACGTTAGATATTTACCCAGTCCGTAATTATTGCAACTAAAAATGATTCTTATATCAAATTAAAGTTTGAACTTTCCTCTTCAATTTGATGTAAAAATCATTTCCTAGTCAACCGAAATTAAGTAGTCACACAGTTTTTGAAATTGTACTGAAATACGAATTAAAAAAAAATATTTATCTCTAACACCAACTTTAAAAAATGGTGGTGGTCGCATTTATGGGAATTCAAAAATGGCTTAAAGTGCAAATTAAACTCCAAAATATCCTCTTTAATTTGATATAAGAATCGTTTTTGAGAACCTATAAATCTATTAGCTACAATTTTTATAAGAAAAAGTTGATTTTCAACTTTTGGAAGAATCGTTAAAAACGAATCTAAACTTTAAAAATTCATCTAGTCCGTGATTATTGGAACTAACAAACGATTGTTATATTAAATTAAAGTTTGAGCTTTTCTCTTCAATTTGATGTAAAAATCATTTCTTAGTCAATAGAAATTGAATAGTCACAGATTTTTTGAGANCGTTAAAAATGAATCAAAGCTTTAAAAATTTACCCAGTCCGTAATTATTGGAACTAAAAAATGATTCTTATATCAAATTAAAGTTTGAACTTTCCTCTTCAATTTAATGTAAAAATCATTTCGTAGTCAACAGAAATTAGGTAGTTACACAGTTTTTGAGATTATACTGAAAAATGAATTAATCAAAAAATATATATATCAAACGCCAACTTTAAAAAATGGTGGTGATCGCATTTATGGGAATTCAAAAATGGCTTAAAGTGCAAATTAAACTCGAAAATATCCTCTTTAATTTGATATAAGAATCGTTTTTGTGGACACATAAATCTATTAGGTACTTTTTTTTTAAGAATGTGTTAATTTTCAACTTTTTCAAGAATAGTTAAAAATTCACCCAGTCCGTAATTATTGGAACTAAAAAATGATTCTTATATCAAATTAAAGTTTGAACTTTCCTCTTCAATTTGATGTAAAAATCATTTCTTAGTCAAGAGAAATTAAGTAGTCACACAGTTTTTGAGATTGTACTAAAATACGAATTAATCAAAAAATATTTATCTCTAACACCAACTTTAAAAAATTGTGGTGATCGCATTTATGGGAATTCAAAAATGGCTTAAACTGCAAATTAAACTCGAAAATATTCTCTTTAATTTGATATAAGAATCGTTTTTAAGAACCTATAAATCTATTAGGTATAATTTTTTTAATAATGTGTTAATTTTCAACCTTAGGAAGAATCGTTAAAAATGAATCAAAGCTTTAAAAATTTACCCAGTCCGTAATTATTGGAACTAAAAAATGATTCTTATATCAAATTAAAGTTTGAACTTTCCTCTTCAATTTGATGTAAAAATCATTTCTTAGTCAAGAGAAATTAAGTAGTCACACAGTTTTTGAGATTGTACTAAAATACGAATTAATCAAAAAATATTTATCTCTAACACCAACTTTAAAAAATTGTGGTGATCGCATTTATGGGAATTCAAAAATGGCTTAAACTGCAAATTAAACTCGAAAATATTCTCTTTAATTTGATATAAGAATCGTTTTTAAGAACCTATAAATCTATTAGGTATAATTTTTTTAATAATGTGTTAATTTTCAACCTTAGGAAGAATCGTTAAAAATGAATCAAAGCTTTAAAAATTTACCCAGTCCGTAATTATTGGAACTAAAAAATGATTCTTATATCAAATTAAAGTTTGAACTTTCCTCTTCAATTTGATGTAAAAATCATTTCTTAGTCAAGAGAAATTAAGTAGTCACACAGTTTTTGAGATTGTACTAAAATACGAATTAATCAAAAAATATTTATCTCTAACACCAACTTTAAAAAATTGTGGTGATCGCATTTATGGGAATTCAAAAATGGCTTAAACTGCAAATTAAACTCGAAAATATTCTCTTTAATTTGATATAAGAATCGTTTTTAAGAACCTATAAATCTATTAGGTATAATTTTTTTAATAATGTGTTAATTTTCAACCTTAGGAAGAATCGTTAAAAATGAATCAAAGCTTTAAAAATTTACCCAGTCCGTAATTATTGGAACTAAAAAATGATTCTTATATCAAATTAAAGTTTGAACTTTCCTCTTCAATTTGATGTAAAAATCATTTCTTAGTCAAGAGAAATTAAGTAGTCACACAGTTTTTGAGATTGTACTAAAATACGAATTAATCAAAAAATATTTATCTCTAACACCAACTTTAAAAAATGGTGGTGATCGCATTTATGGGAATTCAAAAATGGCTTAAACTGCAAATTAAACTCAAAAATATCCTCTTTAATTTGATATAAGAATCGTTTTTGTGAACACATAAATCTATTAGGTACAATTTTTTTAATAATGTGTTAATTTTCAACTTTGGGAAGAATCGTTAAAAATGAATCCAAACTTTAGATATTTACCCAGTCCGTAATTATTGGAACTAAAACACGATTCTTATATCAAATTAAAGCTTGAACTCTACTCTTCAATTTAATGTAAAAATCATTTCTTAGTCCACAGAAATTAGGTAGACAGTTTTTGAAATTGTACTGAAATACGAATTAATCAAAAAATAATTATATCTAACATCAACTTTAAAAAATGGTGGTGATCGTAATTATGAGAATTCAAAAATGGCTTAAACTGCAAATTAAACTCGAAAATATTCTCTTTAATTTGATATAAGAATCATTTTTGAGAACCCATAAATCTATTAGCTACAATTTTTATAAGAATATGTTGATTTTCAACTTTTGGAAGAATCGTTAAAAACGAATCTAAACTTTAAAAATTCATCTAGTCCGTGGTTATTGGAACTAACAAACGATTGTTATATTAAATTAAAGTTTGAGCTTTTCTCTTCAATTTGATGTAAAAATCATTTCTTAGTCAATAGAAATTGAATAGTCACAGACTTTTTGAGATTGTACTTAAACATGAATTAATCAAAAAATATTTATCTATAATGACAAATTTAAAAAATAGTGGTAATCTCATTTATGGGAATTCAAAAATGGCTTAAAGGAAAAATTAAACTCCATAACATCCTCTTTAATTTGATATAAGAATCGTTTTTGTGGACACATAAATCTATTAGGTACAATTTTTTTAAGAATGTGTTGATTTTCAACTTTTTCAAGAATCGTTAAAAATTCACCCACTCCGTAATTATGGGAACTAAATAACGATTTTTATATCAAAGTAAAATTTGAACTTTCTTCTTCAATTTGATGTAACAATCATTTCTTAATCAACAGAAATTAAGTAGTCACACGATTTTTGAGATTGTACTGAAATGCGAATTAATCAAAAAATATTTATTTCTAACGCCAACTTTAATAAATAATGGTGATCGCATTTATGCGAATTCAAATATGGCTTAAAGTGCAAATTAAACTCCAAAATATTCTCTTTAATTTAATATAAGAGTCGTTTTTGAGAACCCATAAATCTATTAGGTAAATTTTTTTTAAGAATGTGTTAATTTTCAACTTTTGAAAGAATCGTTAAAAATTAATCCAAACTTTATGTGTTTGAAAGTGAATTATAGTACACGTGTTTTTAAAATTAGACTTAAAAATATTGCCGGTTAAAAAATAGAATTTTCATTTCAGCACATTATTAATTTGAAAAACTAAAGTAATCCTTCTTGAAAATTTTCTGTTACAAACACCTTTAAAATTATACCATTAAAAAATTTATATTATCCTATTAAGTTTTTTTTAGATGACATTGATCTACCCAAATCGTTACAAGGCCGTTATATGTAACTCTTTAGATTAGATCAACCTCGAAAACCAATGAAACAAAAAATAAAATGGTGACGTCCAAATTTTAGTTTAAAAAGTGCCGATTCAAATTTTTTATTATAACAATAAAACCGTCGGTTTTTGGGCGGTTATTTCGGTGCTTTCATCTTTATTTCTGCGATTATCGCACACCTTTTGCACGTTAAGAGGAAAAAAACGATTCGGGACGTTTCAAATATTTACGGGCAATCAACTCGAAACTCGTTTTTTGCTAAAACACGCCTTCACCTAACATCGTCTTTCTCGCCATGGAGAGAGAAACCAAAGGTAAAAATAATCAGTACGGTTTATTTAACTGTTTCGTGTATACGTGAGATTGAATAGAATACAGACACCTTTAATTTGCGTCATACCTTGGAATTATAGCTGTATTA
Source organism: Onthophagus taurus (assembly GCF_000648695.1). Taxonomy (NCBI): domain Eukaryota; kingdom Metazoa; phylum Arthropoda; class Insecta; order Coleoptera; family Scarabaeidae; genus Onthophagus; species Onthophagus taurus. The sequence continues at coordinate 49,440 of NW_019280807.1, forward strand.
TTGCTCTGACATCACATAGAAACACGTCAATGTTTTTTGAAACGTTTAACTTTGGCATCATGATGTTCTAACTTTAAAATTACTATTATTAAACTATACAGTTATTTTTAACGATATTCTTCTTAAGATCTGATAAAGTTGAATTAGTTGGAGAAATTGAAGAATTCCAATTAAAAAATCGTTTTATTAACCGTGTCGTATTCATTCATTGAGATTTAAATATCGTAATATTACTGAATCATTATTTTAAGTTCCCAACGACTTTAATTGCCATTCAGTGCAAAACGCTACCACTTTATCTACGCAGGAATGCCGTCGCCAATGCGTTACGTGTCGGATCCGGACGACACATTATAAGCATTCGCTATATTTAAAGCCGGAATGCCTAAGGACAAGACAATTCTTTGTTCCGCGTATAGAAAATTCTTGGCAGTATATCAATTTTAAAGAAGCAGATTTTATTATTAAAGGGAAACATTAACGTCAATGGGAATTAAAAAAGTCGATTTCACTTTCGTTATTAGAATTAAGTTATCATCTATGTATCAATCAAAGCTGGATCTATCTATTTTAAGTTCATTCAAAAATAAAGTTCTTGTAAAAATTCAAAAATCGCACTCATTGTGTTTATTAGTAATAGTAGTAATGAGTAGTATGTCAAATTAAAGTTGAAACTGTCTACTTTACGAGGATGCATAAGAACCTATATTTTGTATGTATGATATTTTGACATATTGCAAGTTATCGAGGACTCTATTTTAAGAGTCAAGTTTATTTCGTACAAACATGGTTAAAATTCAAAAAATCACACTCACTATGTTTATGGGAATTAAGCAATAGTAATACACTGTTGGAAATAATTCACGAGCACACCCTGTATAATCTGAACGCGTGTGTCTAGCGCAATAAAATTTGGTATGGAAGTAGTACTAAAGTAGTGTAACTTACTCTCACAAGGAGAGCGGCACAACTCTGCTGGGAGGAGAAACATCAATAGCGAGAGTATCCCCCGTGAGCTTCGCGTACCATCGCTACACGACGTGGCATGGAGTCTATAAGTCGCTGTATTGTAGCGAGAGGGATGGCCAACCATGCCACCTCAACTCGCCTCCATAGCTCCTCAACGTTAGCCGCGGAAGCCGGATAACGTAGAAGTCTCCGACCAGTCATGTCCCAAACATGTTCGATCGGATTCAGATGCGGAAACCGAGCTAGCCATGGAAGCATTCGTATATGGTGCTCTTAT
>NW_019280807.1:51419-74871 GCF_000648695.1 Onthophagus taurus
TTCTGCTGGAATTCCTGTGGATTTTATCAGTTCCTTCATTTTTCTAACGATTTTGTCTGTGGGGTCCTTCTTGATCTTCCTGTAGGTGGCTGGGTCCAGTAAGTTCATCATTTTGTCGTCGTATTCTTTCCTGTCCATAACAACGGTGGCATTCCCCTTGTCTGCTGGTAACACGACGATTTCTGATTTTTCTTTTATAGATCGGAGTGCCTTCTTTTCACCAACCGTCAAGTTGGATTTTGGTGGTTTTGCTGACTTCAATACTCTCGCAACTTCTTGTCGGATCTCTTCGGCTTTCAGTGCAGGCATCCCTCGAACAGCTGCTTCCACTTCGCAGATGATTTCCTCCTTTGGGACCTTCTTCGGGGCGATTGCGTAGTTCAATCCTTTGGCGAGCACAGAGGTTTCGTCTTTCGTTAGTGGGACATTCGATCTGTTAATGACGATTGTTTCTACTGGTAAACTATTACCTTTCTTCTTTTGCGACCGGCGTTCCAGAGATTCAAACTTCTTGATGTGTGTGTCACGGGTCTTCTGAAATTCGCGATTAGCCTTCTCCATTGTTAGTCTGACCACTTTGTCCCAGTCTTCTCCGGATATACAATTGGAAAGTGAGAGGTGGAGTCGTAGTAACTTCTCACTTATTTTTAAGCATTCACTGTGTTTATGGGAATTAAGCAATTAGTAATATATCAAATTAAAGCTAACACTGATTATTATCTGATGGCATAGGTTAATCTTTCAGTTCTTCTTCTCCGGATCCTTATGTCCAATGGCGTCGGTTTTTTTTTTATTCCTCCATCCACTTCTTCCACTCCCTCCGGTTCCTGGCTAATTTCTTTATATCTGCTAGAGTCTTTCCTTTCTTCTTCCCAACTTCTGCTATTCTTTCCTATTCTTCCTAGGTCTTCCCGTCTTTTTCTTATCCTTATTCTTTGCTTCAAATACCATTTTTACTATTGTGTTATGTTCCATTCTAATTATGTGGGAATACCAGTTGGTTGCTTCCTCTCTATTTTGCTGATCATCTCCTCTTGATCTACTCCCAGTATTATTTCCTCATTCCTTATCCCATCCCACTTCGTCTTCGCCACTATTTTCCTTAAATATTTCATTTCCATTGCTGTGATTTGTATGCTTTTGGGAGTAAAAGTGTAAAAGGGCGATTTTGTTAAGAATTAAATTCGCTACAACTTTTATATTAAAACTTTTTTACTGACACGTTCCGATTTTCTGATTCATTCTATACCCACAAGATCCGAAACCACGATTTTTCATCTAATGAATTTCGAATTTTTCTCGATTTCTATACATCTCAGAGCAAAAGTATAAAAGAGCAAAATTGTTAATTATTAAATTTGCTACAACTTTTATACTAAAACTTTTTTTCTAAAACGTTCCGATTTTCTGATTCGTCCTCTACCAAAATGATGCAAAACCTCGATTTCATCTAATTGAATTTCGATTTCTATGATGATTCATTTCCTTCTTGTTTTCTTGGAATGTCCATCATTCACTGCAATATGTTCATAATATCGGGACTGCCACCTAGTTGTACACTTTCAATTTTATCTTTTTAGTTTAGAGTATGATATACGTTGTTTGTTTTCCTTATTCTTGCATATATGTTTAAATCGATCCTTCCACCTAGTGATGCTAAACTACCCAAGTACTCATATGATGATACTTCTTCTATCTTTTGTTCCTTAATAAATATTTCTTTCGGGTCATTTCTTATTTCCTTTTTATTTATTATCACGATTTTACATTTATTTACATTTAATTCTAGGTCCATCTTTTCAATTTCTTCTGTCCATATTACAACCAACTTCCTTGCCTTTTTATGGTTCTCTGTTATCAGCACTATGTCATCAGCATATAGTAAATTATCTATTTTTATTGATTCCAAACTTTTATAACCTATTGCTGTTTGATATTTATTTGTTCTTGATTTTTTTCACTCTGTCCATTAATATTATAAATAACAAGGGGCTTCGGCTATCGCCTTCATTTATTCCCTTGCTCATTTCTAAAGTTTTTACTGTTTCTTTCCTCATTTGTACTATGCCCTTGACTCTTCCAGTTTATTTTTCACTACAATTCTTAACCTTTCTTCTATTATCCTTGTGTATAATTTGTAACTTGTAGATGATAGGCATATGGCTCTGTAATTTTCACAGTTCGAGTAGCTTCCTTTTTTATGTATTGGTAAGATGATACTATCTTCCCAAACTTTCAGGATTGTTTCCGACTCCCATGCGGTTTTATAAACATATACTTAGAAACCATTCCTTCCCTTTTATTCCCAAATATTTTATCATCTCCGGATCCATCTTGTCTTTGCCGCAAGCCTTGTCTGTTTTCATCTCCATCATTGCGTTTTCTAATTCTTCCATTGTTATCTCTTCAGTTACTATGTCTGTAGTATCTTCCCTTATCTCATCTTCTATTCCCTCCTCCATTGTTTGTGTCCGATTTCCATTCTTGAACTTTTCTGCATAAAAATTCGCCCATATGTCCAGGATTTCCCTTGTAGTTGTCTTTATTATCTCCTTGTTTTTATCTTTGTCGGATTTTATTTGTTTCCTTTGATCTGCCTTCAGTATTCTTATTGGATTCGAGAATTTCCTGTTGTTCGATCCGTATATTTCACTTAAGCTTGGTCCTATACTCTTCCCAACTTTTCTTTTTCGCCTACCTTACCGTATTCTTAGCTACATCTCTGTTCGTTCTATAGTTTGCTCTATCCTCTTCCGAATTCGTTCTTATGTATTTCTTCCATGACTATTTCTTCTTCTTGATTGCCTGTCGGACCTCTTCGTTCCACCAGTGTGTTCTGTTTATCTGATTATTATATTTTCTCATTCCACACACCTCCATAGCTTTATTTTGCATTATCTCTTTAAAAATTCTCCACCTTTTCTCCAGTGTTAAATTCTGCTTGTTCTAGTCTTTCTTCCTCCCGCCTTAGTTTATGAATGTTTATTTTCGTGTATTTTTTCATTTCTTACTTTTCGATTTCTATATTATTAACAGTTGCCATGACTAGTCTGTAGTTAGTTCCCATTTCTGCTTCTGCTTCAGTCTTTACCTCCTCGAGTCTGTTTTGGAGATTCCGGATGTATGTGATGTAATCAATAATACTCTTAGCATTCCTTTCTTCCGCCACAAACGTATATTTATCTTGCCTCCTCTGACTCCACATAGTATTTTCAATCAATAAGTCGTTTATTTGACAAAATTACCATACTACCTCCCCCCTTGTGTATATCATTACCTATTCTCAGTGTTGTTAAATACCCGGGTATTTATTTTCAAGGGAAAATTCCCTGGATATATACCCGGGGGTATTTACCCAAGATAGGTATTTATAGGATAGAGTTGATGGCAGTTTTGCAACCACTTCAAGAATGCAGAGTCGATTATCGATACACCAAACATATTTATAGCATTTACAAGAATGCTACAATGACGGTAAAATTGCATAAAAGTACCATTGGTCGTGGGCTAAGATAAGGTGATACAATGTTGAACCCAATTTGTTCATCACAATCCTGGAGACAGCATTTAAACACCTGAATTTTCACCCAAAAAGCATAAACATTGATGGCAAATACCTAAGTAATTCCTCGTCTTCAATGTCTATTTCATCATCTTGCTCTCGTTTTTTTCCGAATCTGTTACATTTTTACTTGTATCATTTTTATACATTGGTACTGTTTGGGTATTTATCCTGGGCTGGGGTAAATACCCGGATATATACCCATTTTATAAATACCTACCCGTCGGGTATTTACCCAACGCCCATCACTGCCTATTCTCACATTCCAGTCTGCTATTATAATTACTTCCTTTCCTTGTTCTCTGGATTTATCGAAGGTTTTCTGCAGACTTGAGTAAAAATCTCGTATTTCTTCTTCTTCTTCTATTACCTCCGTTGGTGCGTAAATTTGAATTACATTCACTTTTCTGTTTAGGTCAATTCCCAATTCCAGAATTATTGAATTTACTGGTTTACTTGCTTTTTCTTGCCTTTATCTATATTCCATTTTCATCTTCAGTAAAGTCTTCTATCTTTAAGTTTTATGTAAAAAAAATGAGAAGAAGTATATTTTTATATGCATACACAATTTGTTTGAATTAAAAGATATCTTTTACAATAATATTTTAAAATTTTTACCAAACTAGTTGATTTACACCGAAATAGCTTGTGTAAAATACAAGTTTGAAATTAGGACAGTTCAAATCGATAATAGTGGGACCTCAATCTATTGAATTTAGGGAACCCGAGAATCATTTTTCAAAATCTTTTATTTGTTTGTCCACATCGAATTCTTTTTACTTTCCAGCTTTATTAATTTTATCGATTTTCATCGGTTTCGTCAAAATAACCAAAGCGAATTTTATTTTTTTAAATTTAGTTCTCCTTCTACGGCTACAATAGTTTCACATAACCGTTTCCTTATCGTTAACCTAGTTGCTGTTATTGACCTTGTTCCATTCTTGGCCAACCTTTATTAATATTTCAGATTTAGATAATAAGTAACTACAACACGCTATGTATGGTTGTCTTTAATTATCGTTTTATGTATACATAATGCTTTTGAATTATTGGCAAAGTTGAATTGATTTTATTTTTTAATTAATATGTTGTAATTAATTTTTATTGTTGTATTTATGACACCGACTTATTAATACTTTTTTTTTGAGTTATTTATAAATTACAATCCTATAATCGTATACCATTTAGGAAATTGATTATTTATTCTCGTTGTGTATAGGTTTGATTTTGAAATCAAAGGCGCGAGTTAATTAATACACTTTCGAAGCAAAGATTCCACGAAATTTGACAAATAGGCTCAACGAACTTCGTAAATACTCTTTGAATAATGGTTTATTTTCCGAAAATAAACAGTTTTGACAAATTATTATGTTGAGATGGACTACTTCTAAAGTTAACTCAAAATAATAATTTAATCTTTGTCAATTTATTTAATATTTTTAGTGATAATAAAATGTATATTGTCCTTTTTTTATTTTCTTCGTTTTTATTCGTACAATAAAAACAGCTCTTGAATATTGATCCAAATTCGTCTGAATTGTCCTCCATAAAACTCAGAAACGGTAGCCCCCTTAAAATTTACGACTTGTTCCGTCGACAGCGCTCGGCGGTTTTACTTCTTGTTCTTTTTCCTCGATTTTCCTCTTTTTTTACTTTCCCCCCAAGCGAGGCGCTTTGCATTTTGCCCGGTTAGCTTATGAGTTTGCGGCACGTGCACAATAAACGTGATGTTTATTTATATCATTTTTATCATTAAAATCGAAGTGGAAATTTATTTATTTATTGACAATAATACCAACCTAATCAACTTAAAGTAACAAAAAAAATTAAATTTTAGTATTTTATACATTAAAAATGATTCCAACTCAAAAATAAAAAGATATAGAAAAATGTTGTTATACAAAAAAAGGTCCGTATTAATCCAAATAATAAATCTAATAAATTATTTTTGTTTCAACTATCAATGCTATCAACACAATCATCTCAGAATGACAAATAAGAGAAATTTTCATATTTTTTACATTGAAATTGATTCTAACTCAAAAATAAAAAGATGTAGGAAAATCTTTATATACAAAAAAGTTTCATATTGATCCATATAATAAATCCAATTAATTATTGTAACTCCAACTATCAATGTTACCAACTCAAACACTTCAAAATGAATTTGAAATTTTCATATTCTTACATTGAAATTGATTCCAACTCAAAAATAAAAAGAAGTATAGAAATATTTTGGTACAAAAAAGTGTGATATAGTTCCACATAATAAAACCAATTAATTATTTTTAATCCAACCATCAATGCTACCAACCAATAATAAAATGAAGGTTTAGTATTTTTGCATAAAAATTGAATCTAACTCAAAAATAAAAAGATATCGAAACCTTTTTATACAAAAAAAGATTCTTATTGATCCAAATAATAAATCAAATTAAATATTTTTACTCCAACTATCAATGGTACCAACTTAATCCAATTCAAATAACCAAAAATATGACATTTTAGTATTTTTGCATTAAAATTGATTCCAGCTCAAAAATAAAAAGATATAGAATTTTTTTTTATACAAAAAAAGTATCTATTTGATCCAAATAATAAATTCAATTAATCATCTTTATTCTAACTAACAATGCTACCAACCTAATCAGCTTAAAGTAACAAATAAAATAAAGTTTTAGTATTTTTGCATTAAAATTGATCCTAACTCAAAAATTAAAAGATGTAGAAAAATGTTTTTATATAAAAAAGGTTCTTATTGATCCAAATAATAAATCTAATAAATTATTTTTGTTCCTACTATCAATGGTACCAACTCAATCCACTTAAAATAACTAAATATATGAAATTTTAGTATTCTAGCATTAAAATTGATTCCAGCTCAAAAATAAAAAGATATAGAAATCCTTTTATACTAAAGAAGATTCTTATTGATCCAAATAACAAATCCAATTAATTATTTTTACTCCAACTATCAATAGTACCAACTTAATCCAATTCAAATAACCAAAAATATGACATTTTAGTATTTTTGCATTAAAATTGATTCCAGCTCAAAAATAAAAAGATATAGAAATCTTTTTATACTAAAAAAAATTCTTATTGATCCAAATAACAAATCCAATTAATTATTTTTACTCAAACTATCAGTGTTACCAACTCAAACACTTCAAAATGAATTTGAAATTTTCATATTCTTACATTGAAATTGATTCCAACTCAAAAATAAAAAGATGTATAGAAATGTTTTGGTACAAAAAAGTGTCATATAGTTCCACATAATAAAACCAATTAATTATTTTTAATCCAACTATCAATGCTACCAACCTAATCAGCTTAAAGTAACAAATAAAATGAAGGTTTAGTATTTTTGCATTAAAATTGAATCTAACTCAAAAATTAAAAGATGTAGAAAAATGTTCTTTTATAAAAAAGGTTCTTATTGATCCAAATAATAAATCTAATAAATTATTTTTGTTCCTGCTATCAATGGTACTAACTCGACCAAGAAAATAACTAAATATATGAAATTTTAGTATTTTTGCATTAAAATTGATTTCAGCTCAAAAATAAAAAGATATCGAAACCTTTTTATACAAAAAAAGATTCTTATTGATCCAAATAATAAATCTAATAAATTATTTTTGTTTCTACTATCAATGGTACCAACTCAATCCACTTAAAATAACTAAATATATGAAATTTTAGTATTCTAGCATTAAAATTGATTCCAGCTCAAAAATAAAAAGATATAGACATTATTTTTATACAAAAAAAAGTATCTATTTGATCCAAATAATAAATTCAATTAATCATCTTTATTCTAACTAACAATGCTACCAACCTAATCAGCTTAAAGTAACTAATAAAATAAAGTTTTTGTATTTTTGCATTAAAATTGATCCTAACTCAAAAATTAAAAGAAGTGGAAAAATGTTTTTATATAAAAAAAGGTTCTTATTGATCCAATTAATAAATCTAATAAATTATTTTTGTTCCTACTATCAATGGTACCAACTCAATCCACTTAAAATAACTAAATATATGAAATTTTAGTATTCTAGCATAAAAATTGATTCCAGGTCAAAAATAGAAAGATGTCGAAATCCTTTTATACTAAAAAAGATTCTTATTGATCCAAATAACAAATCCAATTAATTATTTTTACTCCAACTATCAATGGTACCAACTCAATCCAATTCGAATAACCAAAAATATGAAATTTTAGTATTTTTGCATTAAAATTGATTCCAGCTCAAAAATAAAAAGATATAGAAATTCTTTTTATACAAAAAAAAGTATCTATTTGATCCAAATAATAAATTCAATTAATCATCTTTATTCTAACTAACAATGCTACCAACCTAATCAGCTTAAAGTAACAAATAAAATAAAGTTTTAGTATTTTTGCATTAAAATTGATCCTAACTCAAAAATTAAAGGATGTAGAAAAATGTTTTTATATAAAAAAGGTTCTTATTGATCCAAATAATAAATCTAATAAATTATTTTTGTTCCTACTATCAATGGTACCAACTCAATTCACTTAAAATAACTAAATATATGAAATTTTAGTATTCTAGCATTAAAATTGATTCCAGCTCAAAAATAAAAAGATATAGAAATCCTTTTATACTAAAAAAGATTCTTATTGATCCAAATAACAAATCCAATTAATTATTTTTACTCCAACTATCAATGGTACCAACTCAATCCAATTCAAATAACCAAAAATATGAAATTTTAGTATTTTTGCATTAAAATTGATTCCAGCTCAAAAATAAAAAGATATAGAAATCTTTTTATACAAAAAAAAGTATCTTATTGATCCAAATAATAAATTCAATTAATCATCTTTATTCTAACTAACAATGCTACCAACCTAATCAGCTTAAAGTAACAAATAAAATAAAGTTTTAGTATTTTTGCATTAAAATTGATCCTAACTCAAAAATTTAAAGATGTAGAAAAATATTTTTATATAAAAAAGGTTCTTATTGATCCAAATAATAAATCTAATAAATTATTTTTGTTCCTACTATCAATGGTACCAACTCAATCCACTTAAAATAACTAAATATATGAAATTTTAGTATTCTAGCATTAAAATTGATTCCAGCTCAAAAATAAAAAGATATCGAAATCCTTTTATACTAAAAAAAAATTCTTATTGATCCAAATAACAAATCCAATTAATCATTTTTACTCTAACTATCAATGGCACCAACTCAATCCAATTCAAATAACCAAAAATATGAAATTTTAGTATTTTTGCATTAAAATTGATTCCAGCTCAAAAATAAAAAGATATAGAAATCTTTTTATACAAAAAAAAGTATCTTATTGATCCAAATAATAAATTCAATTAATCATCTTTATTCTAACTAACAATGCTACCAACCTAATCAGCTTAAAGTAACAAATAAAATAAAGTTTTAGTATTTTTGCATTAAAATTGATCCTAACTCAAAAATTAAAAGATGTAGAAAAATATTTTTATATAAAAAAGGTTCTTATTGATCCAAATAATAAATCTAATAAATTATTTTTGTACCTACTATCAATGGTACCAACTCAATCCACTTAAAATAACTAAATATATGAAATTTTAGTATTCTTGCATTAAAATTGATTCCAGCTCAAAAATAAAAAGATATAGAAAGCCTTTTATACTAAAAAAGATTCTTATTGATCCAAATAACAAATCCAATTAATTATTTTTACTCCAACTATCAATGGTACCAACTCAATCCAATTCGAATAACCAAAAATATGAAATTTTAGTATTTTTGCATTAAAATTGATTCCAGCTCAAAAATAAAAAGATATAGAATTTTTTTTTATACAAAAAAAAGTATCTATTTGATCCAAATAATAAATTCAATTAATCATCTTTATTCTAACTAACAATGCTACCAACCTAATCAGCTTAAAGTAACAAATGAAATAAAGTTTTAGTATTTTTGCATTAAAATTTATCCTAACTCAAAAATTAAAAGTTGTAGAAAAATGTTTTTATATAAAAAAGGTTCTTATTGATCCAAATAATAAATCTAATAAATTATTTTTACTTCAACTATCAATGGTACCAACTCAATCCAATTCAAATAACCAAAAATATGAAATTTTAGTATTTTTGCATTAAAATTGATCCCAGCTCAAAAATAAAAAAATATAGAAATCTTTTTATACAAAAAAAAGTATCTTATTGATCCAAATAATAAATTCAATTAATCATCTTTATTCGAACTAACAATGCTACCAACCTAATCAGCTTAAAGTAACAAATAAAATAAAGTTTTAGTATTTTTGCATTAAAATTGATCCTAACTCAAAAATTAAAAGATGTAGAAAAATGTTTTTATATAAAAAAGGTTCTTATTGATCCAAATAATAAATCTAATAAATAATTTTTGTTCCTACTATCAAGAGTACCAACACTACCAACTCAATCCACTTAAAATAACTAAATATATGAAGTTTTAGTATTCTTGCATTAAAATTGATTCCTACTCAAAAATAAAAAGATATAGAAAGCCTTTTATACTAAAAAAGATTCGTATTGATCCAAATAACAAATCCAATTAATTATTTTTACTCCAACTATCAATGGTACCAACTCAATCCACTTAAAATAACTAAATATATGAAATTTTAGTATTCTTCCATTAAAATTGATTCCAGCTCAAAAATAAAAAGATATAGAAATTCTTTTTATATAAAAAAAGTATCTATTTGATCCAAATAATAAATTCAATTAATCATCTTTATTCTAACTAACAATGCTACCAACCTAATCAGCTTAAAGTAACAAATAAAATAAAGTTTTAGTATTTTTGCATTAAAATTGATCCTAACTCAAAAATTAAAAGATGTACAAAAATGTTTTTATACTAAAAAAGATTCTTATTGATCCAAATAACAAATCCAATTAATTATTTTTACTCCAACTATCAATGGTACCAACTCAATCCATTTCAAATAACCAAAAGTATGAAATTTTAGTATTTTTGCATTAAAATTGATTCCAGCTCAAAAATAAAAAGATATAGACATTTTTTTAATACAAAAAAAAGTATCTATTTGATCCAAATAATAAATTCAAATAATCATCTTTATTCTAACTAACAATGCTACCAACCTAATCAGCTTAAAGTAACAAATAAAATAATGTTTTAGTATTTTTGCATTAAAATGTATCCTAACTCAAAAATTAAAAGATGTACAAAAATGTTTTTATATAAAATAGGTTCTTATTGATCCAAATAATAAATCCAATTAATTATTTTTACTCCAACTATCAATGGCACCAACTCAATCCAATTCAAATAACCAAAAATATGAAATTTTAGTATTTTTGCATTAAAATTGATTCCAGCTCAAAAATAAAAAGATATAGAAATTTTTTTTATACAAAAAAAATATCTATTTGATCCAAATAATAAAGAAATTAATCATCTTTATTCTAACTAACAATGGTACCAACCTAATCAGCTTAAAGTAACAAACAAAATAAAGTTTTAGTATTTTTGCATTAAAATTGATCCTAACTCAAATATTAAAAGAAGTAGAAAAATGTTTTTATATAAAAAAGGTTCTTATTGATCCAAATAATAAATCTAATAAATTATTTTTGTTCCTACTATCAATGGTACCAACTCAATCCACTTAAAATAACTAAATATATGAAATTTTAGTATTCTAGCATTAAAATTGATTCCAGCTCAAAAATAAAAAGATATCGAAATCCTTTTATACTAAAAAAAAATTCTTATTGATCCAAATAACAAATCCAATTAATCATTTTTACTCTAACTATCAATGGCACCAACTCAATCCAATTCAAATAACCAAAAATATGAAATTTTAGTATTTTTGCATTAAAATTGATTCCAGCTCAAAAATAAAAAGATATAGAAATCTTTTTATACAAAAAAAAGTATCTTATTGATCCAAATAATAAATTCAATTAATCATCTTTATTCGAACTAACAATGCTACCAACCTAATCAGTTTAAAGTAACAAATAAAATAAAATTTTAGTATTTTTGCATTAAAATTGATCCTAACTCAAAAATTTAAAGATGTAGAAAAATATTTTTATATAAAAAAGGTTCTTATTGATCCAAATAATAAATCTAATAAATTATTTTTGTTCCTACTATCAATGGTACCAACTCAATCCACTTAAAATAACTAAATATATGAAATTTTAGTATTCTAGCATTAAAATTGATTCCAGCTCAAAAATAAAAAGATATAGAAATCCTTTTATACTAAAAAAGATTCTTATTGATCCAAATAACAAATCCAATTAATTATTTTTACTCCAACTATCAATGGTACCAACTCAATCCAATTCAAATAACCAAAAATATGAAATTTTAGTATTTTTGCATTAAAATTGATTCCAGCTCAAAAATAAAAAGATATAGAAATCTTTTTATACAAAAAAAAAGTATCTTATTGATCCAAATAATAAATTCAATTAATCATCTTTATTCTAACTAACAATGCTACCAACCTAATCAGTTTAAAGTAACAAGTAAAATAAAGTTTTAGTATTTTTGCATTAAAATTGATCCTAACTCAAAAATTAAAAGATGTAGAAAAATATTTTTATATAAAAAAGGTTCTTATTGATCCAAATAATAAATCTAATAAATTATTTTTGTACCTACTATCAATGGTACCAACTCAATCCACTTAAAATAACCAAAAATAGTAACTTTTAATACTTATGCATTAAAATTGGTTCCAGCTCAAAAATAAAAAGATGTAAAAAATCTTTTTATACAAAAAAAGTATGTTATTGATTGAAATAATAAATTCAATTAATCATTTTTATTCTAACTAACAATGCTACCAACATAATCTACTTAAAGTAACCATAAAAATTAGATTTTCGTATATTTTCATTACAATTGATTTCAATTCAAAAATAAAAAGACAGAAAAATAAGACATATAATAAAGAATGTATACAAAAGAAGTGTTGATCCTTTATCATTGGTATTCCAACTGTCAATGTTACTATACCCTGTTTTTAAACCAGGAGGAGTATTTTAAATTTGTCACCAGATTGACCTTGCACGTGATTGGTTGAATGCGAGGAAGGTTCACACACAGGCAATTTTGAATTTTGATTTTGAATTTGAAAGTTAGGTTATTGATAATTCGACAGTTTCGTGATTTTTCCGAGTGTAAATCTGACTTTTGCGTTTACTCCTCCTGGTTTAAAAACAGAGTATAACTCAATTAACTTAAAATAACCATATAAACAAAGTTTTCATATTTAAACAATAACAATTAAAGATCTTTAAATGAACAAACGCACCACAAAAAGTACAGCTTTTTCTCCATATAAAACAAAGTAAGTATTATGATTGGGAAAACCTTCTTTTGATGGTTTTCCCTGTTAATAAAACACCACCTTGACTACTTATAGCTACAGTTATAGTCTTGTTTTGACAAGTTTCTATTTTCGTAGAAACCGGGTTTACCTAGGAATCTAAATTTAATTGGTAATTCACCGAGGCAATTGTTTACAAGAGTACCTAAAATTACAACCAGTGATGTTCCAGGTTACCGAGAAATCTCTTTTTTTAATTTAATTTAATTTAATTTGAAATGGATTAAAATGATTTTTTTTCGCATTAACCATATAAAACAAGGTTTTAATTACATTTTAGATTCTTTGTGTTTATTGGTGGTGATATCTCCATTATGCTAATTTGCCATCCTTGTAATGTAATTAAAATCGACCGTTCGTTTTAAAAGGTAATTTCGCGTCACGTAATTTTCCAAAATACATCCAAGCTTGCCGGTTTCTAATTTGCCAAGTGGTTAACACATACAATTTTTCATTTCTTTTTTCAACATTTTACGCATATTAAGAGTTAAACTTTGCCAAATAAGAGTCGATAAAATTATTGTTTAGGTTGCTTTTTATCTTGTTTATTTGGAAAACGTTGCCCATTCATGTACTTAATTAAAAGTACTACAATAAATTGGATAAGTTGAGAGTTATTGATATTAATTTATTAAAACATGCTGTCTAGATTATTGTGGTTGATTGAATTGAGTTAATTTTGAGATAACGTATGGATTTTTTGATTACATTTGTTAACCCCAAATTATAAAAATATCATTCAGATAACATCTCGTCTCGACACATTCAAGCAAAACATAAAACAGTTTATTTATAGGACTAAGTCGTCAGATGCCTCTTTTTAAATGTCATCACCCAGTTTTCACGTAACCATTTTCCATTACGTCGTATCTTTTTAAAATATATTAAAAAAACAAGCTAAAAAATAAAAGGTTTCAATAACTTTTTGATGAAATGTCGGAAGAATCATACAAAAAATATTTAAAGAATTTTATTTTATTTAAAGTGTTTTTATATTTATCGTCATGAAAATGGTCAAAATGAGAAAGACGTGTTTAGATTTGTTATTCCAATGATATGGAAAGAGAGCCTCATTAACGATTGCTACTTTTGTACCGTTGATGTTACTCCACCTGACATTCTATCTTCCGATTCCTAAACCATCAGGCATTTTGAATAATGTTATATTGAATATATCGACTGATGTAGATAATGATATGTCTGTGTTAGAGGAAGAAACAGATGGTGGGTATCAATAGATAGAAAATTGAAAACCTAATTTGATTACTCAAGGCTAGTTAGATGGATTGGTTGGATTGGTATAGTTTTAAACAAAAACAAGTGTTATGCTTATGACTATGTGATGATTTGAAAGAGTATGGCATAGTTGGTTCAGAAAAAATTAAATTGTTAGAAAATTTTTAACATTTGGAGTGAAAATTTTGTGCGACACTCAACATACAAAATTTTACTTCTTCTTCTTCTACATATTATAGGCCTTGGGTCTCTAATTTTCAAACTGATCAGTTCTCTTGAGACGGTTCGTGATTCTATCTCTTTGGAGGTCTTCCCATCGTGTCCTTTTTTTTTGTCATCTCGCGCGATTTTTGCTATTCTTTCTCCGGTCATTCAAATTAAGAGTAATAAAGAGTTTGTGAAAGCCTTGGCTAAAGATGGACAATGTTTTAAGTATATCTTCGAGAAAATTCCTCATTTGTCAGAAGCAAAATGCACAGAAGGCGTGTTGGGCTTGATATATGAAAATTGTTATCTAATTTCGACTTTGAATCACAAATACTTGTAACTGAGAGGAAGGCTGTTGGGAGTTTCAAGTTCTTGGACAATGAAAAGGATTTACTTTTTGTATTTATAGTTGCTATATGCTAGAGAGGCGATATCTATAAGAAGCAAGGTGAACTGTTTTATCAAGATGTCAAGTCCTCTAATTCCTACCACATTGTTAACCCTTCCCTCCTCTTCATTTGTATTTCTTCTGTTGAGCACCCTACTCTAATATAATACTCCCTTCTATCATGTTGTCCATACTTCCTCATCCCAGTCTTAACCTCTCGAACACTTTCCCAAAATCTTCAAATAATAATAATAATAATACTTTTATTAATAAGTCGCAAAAAAAAGGAGAGAAAATAATAATACACTCTTAGAAAATAAATGGTAGAAATTAATTAAATCGTACTTTACGGTGATATAAATTTATTCGCTCAACCGGTTTCGATATTTTACAATATCATCATCAGGAGTTCCTATTAAAAGAAAACAGTGAACAAAATCAAAAATTACAATTGTATAAACTTAAATCAAAAAATAAAATTACATTGACATAACCTAAAAAACTTACGTCGGGCATGGTGTTTTAAAACAGATTAAGAATGTTGGTATCATTACAACACCAGCTGTAAACGATCAATTATTCACGTATAATCACACAAGTATGTTGTTAAAACAATCAATAAACCAATGAAAAATTGAAAAATGAGAAACAACCTGTGACCGGTAAATTATAAAAGTAAGCATGTACAAGGTGAAGTGTCACATGAAGTTAGCCAATAATAAAAGGGGAGCGGCAAATTCAAAAAACTAAAACATTACTTTTTGTTATACACCAAGAATTCTAACAAGCTAAAGAGATTATTCATTCAAAGATAGGTATCATATAATCACATATCCAGCACAAAACACCATCACTTGAACCCAAGAAAGATAAGCGATGTGGGAAGTTCATTTTTAAATTTTCCTGGGTTCAACAACAGCCGAATATCTAAAAATTCGTCTTGTAGGTAGATGAAGGGAGACAAGGGATAACATATAATGGGTAGGAGAAAGGTAGGAAAAGGGGGGCGGGGGGAAGGTAGGAGTAATAGGGAAGGTAGCCAAGGAATCCAGAATCGGTGCGATATGAAAAAGCTACCATGTTTCATATCCTCGTCCGTCTGGGGGTCTGGGAGGGGTGTATGGTTGACGAAGGTCCATATATAATGGTTTTTGGGTCAGCTGGAGTTGGTCATTCAGACATTCAATTTCAGGGTTGTTCTTCTTAAATTTTCCTATTTCATAGGTTTCCAGAATCTCAAGTAGATATCCTTTATTCTGTTGATGTAATAATGTGGTGTTATCTCTATCATGGAAGTCATGGTTGAATTCCAGTAAATGTCTGCCAAAATTGGAACTGGTTCTGGTTTTATGTTCTTTAATCCTGGTACGTAAGGATCTACCAGTTTCTCCTATGTAAACTGCCCCACAAGTCGAACAATCGAGTTTATACACACCATTGTTGTCCAATTTGTCGATAGTGTCTTTGTTCTTCGTCAATGTTTCGCCAACAGTGTTTATTGTTTTAAAGGTCAGATTTATGTTGTGTTTATAAAACACACGTTTTAATTTTTGTGAAATTATTACCTTGATATTTTATTGACCTGTAAATGAGGTTTCTGTCGTTAGGTATGTTTATCAAGGACGTGTGATTATTTAGGTTCCGCTTATGTTGCTGTTTCTGAACTAACTTATCAATAGTGTGCACCGGAAAGCCATTCTTTATAGCGATCTGTTTTATAATACAAATTTCTTTATTCAAACTGTCCTCGTCAAGTTCTGAGTTGAACGCTCTATGTGTAAAGGCTCTATAGGCAGCTATTTTATGGGTATAATTATGATAAGAATCGAAAGGTATGGTGATATTAGTTGGGGTTCTTAGAAAATAGACTTATTTTTTGGACTAAGTTCAGTTTGGTTATTAACCAACTGCTCTTCCACTTAATCCCGAATATATAGAAAATATATATATAAAGCAAAAATGAGAATGTTTTTAACAATACTAATAAACAAAATGAAAAAAAACAAAATAATAAAATACGACGACATGCCAGTATAAAGCGATACATTAGTAACTCAGAAGGGAGGATTTTAATTTACTCTTGAACGAAATACAGTTCAATCCTATAAGGTTCATCGGTAGATCATTGTACGTTTTACTATCTGGTAGGAAAAGGATCGGTGCGAGGCGCGGCGTGGTACCGTCAATACATCTTTCCTCCTTATATTAATGTTATGGACATCGCTTCTGAAAGATAGGCGTTGCAGCAAGTAAGGAGGCCGCTGACTTTTAATAATTTTATAATAAACGCAAGTTGCATGCAGTTTACGTCTGTTTTTCATGTTCAACCACCCAGTCTCTGCCAACTTATGACTAATATGGTCATATTTACGAATTCCGTAAATAAACCTCAGACAACCGTTCTGAAGGTTCTGGATACGACGCCCACTCGCCTCCGTTAAATTTGGACCATAAACAACGTCGCAGTGATTTAATTTGCTTAGAACCAAGCTATCACACAGCATAGTTTTTAATTTTTTACTTAAGACGTCCCTATGGGCATACAAGAGACGCAGGGCGCCATACCCCCCCTCAAGCACCTGGCCACATGCTCCTCAAACCTCAACTGATGATCCAATGTGACTCCTAAAATTTTTATATCATCAGAAACAGTAAGAGGTTCGCCATCCACCACCAATTGACCGGATATCAAAGGCTTAATCGCTCTCCTTGTGACACTACCGCAAAACAGAAGAACAGAAGACTTAAATGGATTTAGCACAAGTTCATGGCGTTTCGCAACATCAGAAAATAATGCTATATCTGAGTTAAATTTTATGCATTCATCAATCCAATTATTTGGATTAAAATTCAGCAGAAGCTGTGTATCGTCTGCATACAAGTGAATCTGCGAATGCTCAAGAACCTGGTCAAAATCAGATGTATAAATAGAGAACAATAGTGGCCCCAAAATGGACCCCTGAGGGACTCCACGAGTAACAGACAGAGCGCTCGACACTTGACCATTATTTTGATAAAATATGGGTAATTCGGGATCAGTCTGGATATAAAGTGAAGAATCACCGTGAACAAAATAATTATTTAAATCGTTTGGAAGAAAAATGTTAGGCACTTTGTTATCGATTTTTTTACTTATATTTAAATTTTAATCTTTCTCCAAAGAGCCTTTGGATCTTTACTACGTAAGGCGTAATCATAGTATGCCTTCTTTTCAGCCCGCACCGTTGATGTTACCAGATTGCGATGCAACTTGTATGAAACCCAGTCTTGAGTTAGCTTAGACTTTTTGAATTTTTTAAATGCATCATCTCGAATAGACATTAGTAGTTTAGTATTATCTGTTAGCCAGGGACTGAGAGGCTTTGTAAACCGTCTAGTTTTTAAAGGTGCATGCAAATCCATCAGAGTAAGTAAACAATTATTGAAAAAAGTTATTTTATCATTCACATTTTCTTGATCATATCTGTTTCTCCACGGAATTGATTTCAAATCGTTCAAGAATTGTGGAAAATTAATGTTTTTCACATCCCTGTATGTACGATAAATTGCAGCAGGCCTACCGATATCAAATGCCAGCTCACACTTTACTAGTTCATGATCAGATATATTAGGTACATTTACAACATCAATACTAGTAAACAGCTGATCATTTGTTTTAAAAACTGGATCGAGTAAAGTTTGCGAATTTTGTGTAATTCTTGTGGGTTCGGTGACTAACTGATGTAAGCCAATAGAAGTCGCAAATGAGTGAAGAAGTGTTGTTGAGGGAGAATCAAGCGTAAGAAGATCAACATTAATATCGCCCACGATAATTGTCGAGTGAGATGTAACAATACTCGTTTCCCTGCTCCAGTCCATCCTCGTATTTTTTCGCCCTTTTACCTGCCTCCATCCTCATCTTATCCAGCTTCAGCTTCTCCCTCACTATATATCCTTTTTTTTTCAAATATTCTTTCCTCTCAGCTCTATATCTGCTCCAATAATTTACTTACCTTTTTAACTCTCTGCCTATACAGGCATACAGACCAATTAGCCTAACTTCATTTCTCCTCAAAGAAATGGAAAAGGTAATTACCTTAGGAATGGAGTGCTTATCACTAATCCACTCAACATGCTTACTAGAAAGCAAAATCAACAATTACTGCTCTCCATGCTTTAACTAGCACTTTAGAGGAGAATTACAACCGAAGAGATAGCCATAGATAGACATAGCTTTTGATAACTTTCTCATACTTTTTCAAATCACCACATAATCATAAGCATAACACTTGTTATTTGTGAATATATTTTATATATACAATTTTTAGACAATTAATAATTTACTGCTCACTAAAAATTCCCGGAAATATTTGGCATAAAACATTTAAATATTTATAAATAATTTTATGACCACATGATGCTAGCCGTTCGAGTGTTCCTGCATATTTGATGACCTAAAAACAATGTCGAAACCTTTTTTTAATAATTTTGTTTAAAATTTATAGATTTTTCTTTTTTTTTTATTTCAGATATGGGCTCAGGTCCACCCCAAAGTCCAGAAACTATTCCACAATCATCAGCACCAGAATATCCAACATTAATAGTAATGATAGCCGTCTTAGCGATAATCCTTTTATTCTGTTTTTGGGGAGCACCTGGAATCAGAGATTATTGTCGAAGAAATATCTGTTGTCATTGTCCGATGGATGAACCAAGAGAAACAGAAGGTATATTAGCGATATACATATTTTTGTTTATTTTTCAATTTTGAAACTACCCAGTTTGTAAATCACGATTGGTCCAAACAATTTTTTTTTAGAGAAGCGCAATTGTTGTTCCCGAAATACGCCGTGCGAAGTAAATATTTACGGAAACTTCCATGTGCAATAGTTTTATTTTAAATTTACGGTTTTATAAAAGATTTCTTGGAAACTCATTCTTGGGGTTTAACAGGAAACGGTGTTTATGTTGAAACTTTTAACCGTTTTGGCTACATCCACTAATACACTTTTTTTTAATACATCACCGATTTCAGTTTCGCTGGAATCATAACGGTTATTATGGATATATTTATTTTTTAAACGCCTATAAGTATATTTTTTCGGGTTTTTAATTTTCTTTCTTCTTTTTTTTTGTTGATTTTTAGTACCTCCACGTTCCCGCTCATTAAGATAATAAAACAAACAAACATGGGTTTTTAAAGTTTCTCTAACAAAAAAATAACTTCTACAACCCACAGTAAGTTATATGTTGGAATAAAAAAACAAAACGATATTTGTTTAAATTTGTTTTGTGTACATAAATTTATTATTTCATTTTGTAAAATGTATATAGTTTATGTTGTTCTGTTATTTATTTATATTTCTTGTGATTTTTGTTACGACCACATTCCTTAATAAGATTTTGTTAATAATAGTTTTGAATAAAATTTTTTAAGGTTACGTGTCAACAAAATAGACTCGCCTGGCGAGAATTATTATTATTTTCAGGTTTATAAATAGTTGACGTTGGCATGTAATCGAGCTATTCAAGTGCTTCAATGTAATCACAAGTCCCACCTATTAGAATATAAAGTGCGATAAATCGGGCTTTAAACGGTTCAGAAGTTATTAACGTTTATAAATTGCTTCGTATCGATTTTCTCCATTAGGCGATACAATTTGCACGATTTAACTATTAAAGTTGTTAATTTTGTTGCTAATATCATTTTAATAATATTTTATTAAAAAAAGTTGTAAAAAAAACTTTATATTTGAAATACATTTTTCTCAATATACAGGGTGTTCCGGTGACTCAGGGCATAAAATTAACCTCATATAGTAGAGCAAAAATGATGACGATTCGTGAAAAAAAAATTATTATAAAAGTCTTCAAATGGCCAAGATATGGGCCATCAAAGTTCAAAAATTTTAACACATTTTTCTAAATATTTTCAATACCATTTATGGTAGAGCGTTGAAATTTGGTACAGGGTAAACAAATATCAAGCAAAATCATTGAACCAATTTTGACTTTGATCGGGCGGCGGCAACCATGCTATACAGGCTGTCCCTAAAATTTGTTTGCTCAGAACTTTTTTGTTCACTGGTAACCCTACATTTATTTTTGTACTTTTTAATAGAATATTTATTTTAGAAACTTTTATCACTCTTTGAAAATTTTGATAGCATTGACCGTTTCCGAAAACAAAGTCTTCGAAAAAGTCAAGGTTGGCCATGGCAATTAAAAAAAACAACTTGCTGTCAAATTGCTCATGTCGTTTAAACACAAACGATAGTTCTGTTAGTTATTATTAATTTTAAGTGTTCAAAATGGAGAGTTACACATTTAGTGAACAAACTGACATGATTTTGACATTAGGGCAATGTCAAGCAGCCGCTAACCGTTATCAGGAGAAATTTTCGAACCGCAGAGCGCCCAATCGAAAAACATTTTTAAGGATTGAAACCCGTTTAAGGGAAAATGGGACATGTAAGCCGAAATTTACTAACGACGGTAACGTAAGATCAGCCCGAACACCCGAACTAGAAGAAGATATTGTAGAGTACGTAGAAGAAAATACTACAGCTAGTACTAGTACTTTAGATATGGCGAGGCATTTTTTAACTTCAAAAACAACTGTCTGGCGTGTTCTTCACGAGCAACAGCTTTATCCATTTCATTGTTACAAAGTTCAGGAAGTTCGACTGGCTGATTACTCACTGCGACTGCAATATGCAATATGCAGTCTGCATATTGCCAAATAATGCAGCACAGAATCCAAATTGATGATCAGTTTTTAGAAAAAGTACTTTTTACAGATGAATCCACTTTTTCTAAATCAATTTGAGAAATTTACATAGTTGGGCGGACGAAAATCCAAGATTTAGATCTAAATCTAAGATTAGTCACCGAACCCACAAGAATTACACAAAATTCGCAAACTTTACTCGATCCAGTTTTTACAACAAATGATAAGCTGTTTACTAGTATTGATGTTGTAAATGTACCTAATATATCTCAGATCATGAACTAGTAAAGTGTGAGCTGGCATTTGTTATCGATAGGCCTGCTGCAATTTATCGTACATACAGGGATGTGAAAAACATTAATTATCCACAATTCTTGAACGATCTGAAATCAATTCCGTGGAGAAACATATATGATCAAGAAAATGTGAATGATAAAATAACTTTTTTCAATAATTGTTTACTTACTCTGATGGATTTGCATGCACCTTTAAAAACTAGACAGTTTACAAAGCCTCCCAGTCCCTGGCTAACAGATAATACTAAACTACTAATGTCTATTCGAGATGATGCGCTTAAAAAATTCAAAAAGTCTAAGCTAACTCAAGACTGGGTTTCATACAAGTTGCATCGCAATCTGGTAACATCAACGGTGCGGGCTGAAAAGAAGGCATACTATGATTACGCCTTACATAGTAAAGATCCAAAGGCTCTTTGGAGAAAGATTAAACTTCTAAATATAAATAAAAAAGTCGATAACAAAGTGCCTAACATTTTTCTTCCAAACGATTTAAATAATTATTTTGTTCACGGTGATTCTTCACTTTATATCCAGACTGATCCCGAATTACCCATATTTTATCAAAATAATGTAAACCCTAGAGTGCAGATAATGCAAGCTTTTATGCCTGTTGATGAACATGAAGTATCTATAATAACTAATAACATTAAAACTGCAGCGGTGGGTTCTGATGGTATCTCAATCTGGATGATTGACTTGTGTACCCCTTTTCTCATTCTTTATATTCAATCAGTTTTTCCGGATGCCTGGAAAATGGCTGAAGTAATTGTATTACCTAAAGTATCTTCCCCTTCTGCCCTGAGGGATTTTAGACCGATCAGTATCCTCCCAGTAATGTCAAAAATTTTAGAGAGAGTCTTGGAAAAGCAACTTAGAGCACACTGCGAAAGGTATAGTATACTGCCAGATCAACAATCTGGGTTTCGTTCGGGTTTCAGCTGCGCAACAGCTTTATTGAACCTTACTGATGATGTATTTGCTTCTAGAGAGGCCGGGCAAGCCGCACTTTTGTTATCGTTGGACTTCACCAAAGCATTTGATACAATAAATCATAATATACTTGCATCTAAACTTAATTATTTTGGTCTTGGAAATCAAGCTGCAATTTTGATAAAGTCATTTTTGTCGGACAGGTCTCAGGTTGTGAAGATTAATAGTCAAGTGTCGAGCGCTCTGTCTGTTACTCGTGGAGTCCCTCAGGGGTCCATTTTGGGGCCACTATTGTTCTCTATTTATACATCTGATTTTGACCAGGTTCTCGAGCATTCGCAGATTCACTTGTATGCAGACGATACACAGCTTCTGCTGAATTTTAATCCAAATAATTGGGTTGATGCCTGCATAAAATTTAACTCAGATATAGCATTATTTTCTGATGTTGCGAAACGCCATGAACTTGTGCTAAATCCATTTAAGTCTTCTGTTCTTCTGTTTTGCGGTAGTGTCACAAGGAGAGCGATTAAGCCTTTGATATCCGGTCAATTGGTGGTGGATGGCGAACCTCTTACTGTTTCTGATGATATAAAAATTTTAGGAGTCACATTGGATCATCAGTTGAGGTTTGAGGAGCATGTGGCCAGGTGCTTGAGGGGTGGGTATGGCGCCCTGCGTCTCTTGTATGCCCATAGGGATGTCTTAAG
>NW_019280807.1:77138-89218 GCF_000648695.1 Onthophagus taurus
GGACACGATACAACAACAGCAGCGATATCTTGGAGTTTATTTTTATTAGGAAATCATCTTGATCTACAAGAAAAAGTCTATAAAGAACTTAAAGACGTTTTAGGTGACAAAAAGTGTCCCGAAACGATATCCGAATTAAACGACTTGCAATATTTAGAATGTTGTATTAAAGAAGCTTTAAGAATATATCGTAGGTGCACCCATAAGTTGGCCCCCCGATCGCCGGATCTTACACCTGTAGATTTTTATTTATGGGAACGCGTTAAACCACTAGTTTACTGCGTTGAAATAACTTCAGTTGATCAACTGAGGTTGCAAATTGTTGATTCATTTGATCAACTTCGAACTGAGATCAATGTTCTCCGCAGAGTGCGCTTTAATTTAAGACGGCGATATCAGGCAGTGTTTTTGAACATCTGCTTTAGTATTTTTTTCTTCTTTTTTATTTATTACTATTTGTTTATAATTTTATTGTTCTTGTTAAAATTTTTGTTTATTTTTATCGTTTTGGAGATTACATTCTTTTATTCAAGTAAAATAAATTAACACTGTATTTAACTAAATCTGCACTTAGAAATTTATGCAATTAATGGTTATTAGCTCAGTTCGTTTTTGAATTGTCATCACCAACTCAGATCTTGCGGAATATGTTTCTTTTTCTTGTTTGTTACGATTGAAATCAAAGCTTAACATTTTTGCGTATAACTCGAAAACCGTCAATATTATCAAAATTTTCAAAGAGTGATAAAAGTTTCTAAAATAAATTTTCTATTAAAGAGTACAAAAATAAATGTAGGGTTACGAGCGAACAAAAAAGTTCTGAGCAAACAAATTTTAGGGACAGCCTGTATAGCATGGTTGCCGCAGCCCGATCAAAGTCAAACTTGATTCAATGATTTTGCTTGATATTTGATATTACCAAATTTCAACGCTCTACCATAAATGGTGTTGAAAATATTTAGAAAAATGTGTTAAAATTTCTGAACTTTGATGGCCCATATCTTAGCCATTTGAAGACTTTTATAATAATTTTTTTTCACGAATCGTCATCATTTTTGCTCTAGTATATGAGGTTAATTTTCTGCCCCGAGTCACCGGAACACCCTGTATAAGCACGTTCTGATAAATTTGGGCTAATCAATAGTAAAAGATACAATTTCAATAGTCTTTAATATTATAACCTATTGTAATTTAAACTTTATACATGATTGGGTCAACTATACCTCATAGTAAGCTAAGGCAGACCCAATGCAACCGAAGCTAATCATAAAAAAACTTAAACTCAAAGACATTCAATTCCTATTCAAATATATGGACCTGTAAATATTCGGATAATGATGTCTTGCTGGAAAATATAAAAAAAATGTTCTGAAACAATTTTTTGTAATGATGTTTCTGAAAGTGATTTCGAAGAATCTCTAAAGGATTGCAAGAAAACTATAATTGATGTTGATAATGATTATAAAAAACAATTTGTACCATCTTGGTGTTCCGGTAAGCCACAAGCTTTGCCTTTAAAGTTAGTTCAGCACAGATTTAGGACAGTTGCTGATTTGAAATCATTGTATAGGTGGGAGGAGCAAAATAAAGATGTTTTGAATCAATTTAAAAAATCCTCTGAGACATTCTTATTCAGGACATTGATATAAAAAGATGGATTTTACGGGATAGAGAAGACAATGTCTGTAATTCCGATTAATCCGGATTTAATTTAGAAACACATGCAGGTCGCAGACTTGCTATAAAAGGAGCGTTGAAAGTCGAGTGTTTAGCGCAATCTTTAAATTCTTTGACGCAATGCTATAATAGAATTTTGAAAATTATCGATGAAAATTGCATTATCGAAAATTTTATCAAAACTTCAAATTTTGTTTTCTCAAAAACTAAAGGATATTTTTCAAAACGGGGTGGTTCATTGGAAAGAGGACACTTTTATTAACACTTTGGGAAATTTTCATACACATATTCCATGAATTAGATTTTATACGAATTTTTAAAACTTAATCGGCGAAAATTGCAAAATTCGATAAAATTGTCGATCATTTCAAAAATTTTTTTCTTAAGAACCGACAGTGATTTTTCAAAACGGCTTGTTGCATTAAAAAGAGGATACTTTAATTAATAATTGGTGATATTTCCACAAGGATCCTTCAAGGAATTAATTTTATACCGAATTTTGAAAGTTATCGATAAAAATTGCAACTTCGAAAATTTTATCAAAACTTCAAATATTGTTTACTCAAAAACTAAAAGTAATTTTTCAAAACGTGTTGGTTCATTGGAAAGAGGACATTTTTATTAACACTTTGGGAAATTTTCATATTCCTATTCCAAGAAATCGATTTTATACGAATTTTTAAAACATAATCGGCGAACATTGCAAAATTCGTAAAAATTGTCGATCATTTCAAAAATTTATTTTTCAAGAACTCAAAGTGATTTTTCAAAACGGCTGCTAGCATTAAAAAGAGGATACTTTAATTAATAATTGGTATTATTTCCACAAGAATCCTTCAAGAAATTAATTTTATAGCGAATTTTGAAAATTATCGATGAAAATTGCAACATCGAAAATTTGATCAAAACTTTTAGTTTTTTCTCAAAAACTAAAAGTTATTTTTCAAAACGGGTTGGTTCATTGGAAAGAAGACACTTTTATTAACATTTTGGGAAATGTTCATACTCATATTCCAAGAAATCGATTTTATACGAATTTTTAAAACTTAATCGGCGAAAATTGCAAAATTCCAAAAAATTGTCGTTCGTTTCAGGAATTTATTTCTCAAGAACTGAAAGTGATTTTTCAAAACGGCTTGTAGCATTAAAAAGAGGACACTTTAATTAATAATTGGCGATATTTCCACAAGGATCCTTCAAGAAATTAATTTTATAGCGAATTTTGAAAATTATCGATCAAAATTGCAACATCGAAAATTTTATCAAAACTTCAAATATTGCTTTCTCAAAAACTAAAAGTTATTTTTCAAAACTGGTTGGTGCATTGAAAAGAGGACACTCTTATTTACACTTTGGAAAATTTTCAAACTCATATTCCAAGAAATCAATTTTATACGAATTTTTAAAACTTAATCGGCGAAAATTGCAAAATACGAAAAAATTGTCGATAATTTCAAAAATTTATTTGTCAAAAACTAAAACCGATTTTTCAAAACGGCTTGTTGCATTAAAAGAGGATACTTTAATTAATAATTGGTGATATTTCCACAAGGATCCTTCAAGAAATGAATTTTATAGCGAATTTTGAAAGTTATCGATGAAAATTGCAACATCCAAAATTTTATCAAAACTTGTTTTTCTCAAAAACGAACCGCTATTTTTCAAAACGGGTTGGTTCATTGGAAAGAAGACACTTTTATTAACACTTTGGGATATTTTGATATTCATATTCCAAGAACTGGATTTTATATGAATTTTTAAAACTTAAGCAGCGAAAATTGCAAAATTCGAAAAAATTGTCGATCACTTCAAAAATTTATTTCTCAAGAATAGAAAGTGATTTTTCAAAATGGCTTTTTGTGTTAAAAAGAAGATACTTTAATTAATAATTGGTGATATTTCCAAAAGGATTCTTCAAGAAATGTATTTTATAGCGAATTTTGAAAGTTATCGATGAAAATTGCAACATCGAAAATTTTATCAAAACTTCAAATATTGTTTTCTCAAAAGCCACAAGTTATTTTCCAAAACGGGTTGATTCATTGGAAAGATGACACTCTTATTAACAGTTTGAAAAATTTGCAAACTCATATTCCAAGTAATGGATTTTATACGAATTTTTAAAACTTAATCGGCGAAAATTACAAAATTCGAAAAAATTGTCGATAATTTCAAAAATTTATTTATCAAAAACTAAAACCGATTTTTCAAAACGGCTTGTTGCATTAAAAAGAGGATACTTTAATTAATAATTGGCGTTATTTCCACAAGGATCCTTTAAGAAATGAATTTTATAGCGAATTTTGAAAATTATCGATGAAAATTGCAAAATCGAAAATTTTATCAAAACTTCAAATTTTGTTTTTTCAAAAATTAAAAGCTATTTTTCAAAACGGGTTGGTTCATTGAAAAGAGGACACTTTTATTAACACTTTGGGAAATTTTCATACTCATATTCCATGAACTAGATTTTATACGAATTCTTAAAATTTAATCGGCGAAAATTGCAAAATTCGAAAAAAATCTCGATTATTTCAAAAATTTTTTTCTTAAGAACCGAAAGTGATTTTTCAAAACGGCTTATTGCATTAAAAAGAGAAATCTTTAATTAATAATTGGCGATATTTCCACAAGGATCCTTCAAGAAATTAATTTTTTAGCGAATTTTGTAAATTATCGATGAAAATTACAACATCGAAAATTTTATCAAAACTTCAAATATTGTTTTCTCAAAAACTAAAAGTTATTTTTCAAAACTGGTTGGTGCATTGGAAAGAGGACACTCTTATTTAGACTTTGGAAAATTTTCAAACTCATATTCCAAGATTGTATATATCGTATTGGGATTGTTGTAATGAGGTTACTAATGACAGTAATGACAAACCTGATATAAATACAGTTGTATTCAATGAGAAACGTCCTATTGGGGTTGAACTTGATTATTATCTGCAGTGTCCAATACCTAAAAGAGATACTAATTCCTGTGAATGGTGGAGTACTAAGATATTTCTCAGTGTCCATGTTACTGTTAGGGGTAGTTTTTGATATTAACGGTTGTCTAAAAATCCGCCTTCAAATTATCAATTTGTGTGTACAATCTAAAAAAAAATTCGCCCACCGGACATCAGATTCGTTATCACCGACCCCAAACACTCCTAAGGGTAACACGACTAATTGTATGAAAACTAGGAATCTAGGAACAACTAGGAATTTTATTTAATAAAATACCCCAAATTCACATTTTTGCTGTTTCCACATTCTAACGGTGTAGTTACACAAAAAAAAATTACACGATTGTTAAACACTGCAATAAAAATTTGATTTATTGCAGAAAGTTCACAAGTCACAAGTCGTGAATTGCGTTGTTTGGGTTAGTTTTCATAAAAAAGTTACGAGCGCGCCGAAAGAGTCATTAATTGCTATAAATAAATTAATGGTTAAGTTTTCCAATTAAGCTATTTTATTGAAGTGGCCTACTTAATTGAATTAATTAAATTATAAGAATAAAATTAATAGTTTTGAAGAAATTTAAACCGCAATTTAATCCCACCAATACTAGTTAAATTAAAAAAGACCCAACCAGGGTATAAGCCATAATTAATCTATATTTAAAATTGGTGTCTGCGTTCTATCTATAATACATAATTTAAGCCGTTTTTTTGTAATCAATAAGCGTTTTAAAAATGTATTAACCCACCCTGTGTACAAAAAAAATTATTAACGATTAAAAAGCTCGTAAAAGCTGTTAAATTCATAAACCAGATATAAACACACATCATCATTTAACTTTATATATATTTTTTTTTTCGGTTTTCTTTGTAATTTCTTATTTTTGCAGTTGAAGTTAGAGAAGAAGAAGACCAAGATTTTGTTGTTGTCACGAATGTAGATAGTAAAAATGGCCAGGTAAAAATATGAGTGGTTGTTGAGTTTTCATTTTTTTTAACTAAACCCTCTAACATTCAATTAAAAAAAATAACAATAAAATCGTGTTTTAAATGAGATAATTCTGCATTAATTGGCCGGCATCCAGTTTCAGTAAATTTACGATGTTACATAGATCCAAATCTATTATAATTACACGCGTTAATACACTCGTGTTTGAATTTCCTTTTGTATTCCTAAATTTCCCATCTCTTTCTGATCATATCGCCCATCTTATTCCTTCAATTTATCGTTTAATCTACCTTGTGCCATCGTGAACACAACAGAAATCCATTTGGACTGGGTTAATACTAACTCAAAAATACTTGTTACTTTGGAGTTGCGCCAAAAAGTTCTCTTTTAAAAGAACATTTGCTTCGCATCCTCGGCCCATTACAATGTGACAATGACTAATTACCGTTTGAATTAAGCCGTTTAAATTATTTAAATAAAATAACATTGTTTTTTGTTACTTTTACTAAAACGTTATGAGTACAAGAATGAGCGTAATAACAAATTTATATTTGAATAACCTAATCTTAGAGATCATTCGGATTCTATTTGTAAACAAGTTCACCCAACTTTAGTGTGCTTAGAACCGTTATTTTGGGGGTTTTACAACTTTATTTTGTCCTCGGCGATTTGTTGTGGATTGCAAACGTATAAACACGCCATTAATTTTATAAGGAACAGAAATGATGTTTCTTTAAACTTGAAATTTATGAATCTAAAAATGATTTTTTTATTTTTAGGTACCCCAACAGTTGACAGATCCCCAACCCCAACAATAATCCTCCTTCCATTCGGTAGAATGTTAGTAATCGACGGAAACGTAATAAGAAGAATCCAAACCGAAGAAGACGGCATCGATTTCATGGAATTGAGCGCAAATTTAATTCGCGCCCATCAAAGAAGATACGCGAGCACTCCTAGTATATTAGATTCGGATACAACCAGTAAAGGATTATCTCCGATCTCTTTAGGATACTCACCCCCATCTTATGAAGATATTTTCGGCGACAAAACCCTCGATTTACCACCGTCTTACAGCGAATTATCGCTTTTGTTCAAACAACGCCAGATACAAATGGGCGAATTAACCGAGTTGAGAAGTTTTCAAAGTACGGCCGTTAACAATAATAACAATAATAGTAACCGATTGGTTGAAGTACAAGAAACAAATTTAACTGAAATTGTCGTAGAAGAAACACCGATAAATAATAACGATGGTAACGAAAGTGTTGAAGGTGTTGTTGATATTTCAGTGCCTTGTGAATCATATCCTCAAGATTTTTCAATCGGAAATTGTAGGTATTGTATCATGAGTTTGGACAACGAACGTAGAGCGAAGATAAAGTGTTATTGTCGCGATGAACCGGAAATAAACGACGGACCTTGTTCTTCCGCGGACGCCGTTAGAGATTTTGATAAAGTGAAAAAAGACGAAACAAGCGATATGAAAGAGAGTAGATTGTAGTATGTTTAATAAAATTAAATTTAATTTCAATATGCCATATTTCTCTGTCAATTAGACGTTGAGCACAATAACGAATAGTCTTATTAAACCTCGAGGAAAAGAAAAATAAAGCATGTAAGAATATAAAAGATATAAAATAAAAGATAATGTTCGTGTAAATAATAGTTTTTAAATCGAAACGAATACGCCAAAGAATTTATTGAAATAAAATACAAGAAATTGTAAATAAGGAAATGTAAAAACGAAATTTTAGCTAAAAAAAATTGTGAACATCGATGCTTATAAATTTGTTTTTAAAATTGTTTAAATCTTGTTGGTTATTGCAAATGAAAAAATTAAATAAATAAATGAAACACATTAATTATTTCTTCCTAATAAAGTGATTTTGTCTTTAATTGGTGTATTTTTTGTACAATCTTAAGATGCAATATGCAAAAATATATATACTTTCTTTGTCCCACATAAAATGCAACATGCCTGAATGTTTTTAGTTCTAGGTCTAGTGGCTTTTGGCATTTTTTACAAACTTTTCGTGCAGGTCCTCTCTGAGATATATCAAAAACAGTTTCTTTTCTGCTTGATTCTGGCGAACGTTCTTCTTGAGGGCGTATTGACAAACTTTCAACAGTAGCTAGTACTGGGCGTCCCAACATGCTTTCAATTCGACTATGTAATGGATAATTTCGCCAGATTTATACATTTCTAAAGATAGACTTCTAAGACTAATTGTTTACCCAACTGTTACTGTACAGCAACTGATGTCTTGAAGTGTGAATTATTTTCCCCACAAATCACGAATGTTGTAAATGTACAGGGTGTCCCAATTTCGATGTCCGCATAGGCTATCTCCGAAACTAAAAGAGATAGAAAAAAAGTAGCTTACATGTCATGATCTCGTTTTTTGAGAAAATGCTAATGCCGAAAACTCCGAACAGCTATCGTCTTTTGTTTTCGCCCTATCGGCAAAAACTGAAAATTTTGCAAAAACGACAATCGCGAATATCTCACTTATTATCAAAGATTTTTTACGAAGAATTCAATGGCGTAGGTAGAATTTTTTTCCCATCTTTTATTTTCGAGATTTTAGGCGTAACTTTATTTTTTTTAATGGAAACCATAGTTGGCTATGACCTAAAATAATTTGTTATTTTCTTCTGATAACAAATATATATAGTTTGTGGGGTATATTTCTTATGGTTATTGAATAATTAACAAAAATTCATTTTGTTCCATCTAAAACTCATGTATGTATTTAAAAGTTAATGTTGCTATGGTGATCACCATACATACTATGATGGAATAAATATAATGTATCAAATAATTGCCAAAGTTTGTATTTAAAAATTCGATAACAACTCTGGCATTATGTGCTGGTACGATGCACCAGCATGTTAAGTATCAAAGTATAACAAAACTGAATAAAACTTTACACTGAATTTCGAAAATTATGAAAAATGTTACATGATAGAATGCTATATGTTATCAGATAAGAATGCGACGTTAGCCGCGGAATTTTATTTCACAAGATATCCAGAAAGAAGACAACCGCACGTACGAACCTTCAGCCGGTCAGCAGAAAATTTAATAGATATTTGGTCCTTCCCCAAACCACATACAAAAACATACCAAAATGACCTGCAAGAGAAATTGCAACAAGACGTCTGACCCAAAAGACGCTGCTCCCGAATATGAAAGAAAAATAAGTATAAACCATACAAAGCGGGGCTAACTCATTATTTACGTGCCGGAGATGTCAATCGAAGATTAGAATTTTGTAGATGATATTTAAAAAAATTAAATAATCTGCTGTTTGTTCAAAATGTAATCTGGACCGATGAAGTCTCTGAGTGTTCAAAGAAGATTGGGGTTCAATGTATGGTGTGCCCTTTTAGATAATAGAATTTTGGCATATAGTATCTACCATAAAAACTTAAACTCAGGGAAATACCTCAATATATTAAGGCAGCACATTGAGCCTTTGGTCGACAATTTGCCACTAAATATGTCTCAAATGATATATTTTCAATATGACGGAGCACCAGCACATAATGCCAGAGTTGTTAGTGAATTTTTAAATACTACTACAAACTCAAGGACAATAGAATCTAACAGGACTGCTACATCCATTGTTGTGACAGCCTACCCGCAAACTACGTCACACCATTTTCCACGCCCAGCTGTTGTTATGGTCTATGCGTTTGCTATGTGTTTTTGGAGGTTATATCCTAGACGTATTCATATTAGTTTTGAAGTTTTATGTTTTTAGACGTATTAATGTCTATCACATAACCTCTAAAAATATAAACAGTTACCAGACGTGGCAAATAGTGTGACGTAGAGTGCGGTCAACCAACCCGTAGTCGACTACAAAAATACAATGGACTAGCAGTCCTGTTAGATTCTACTGTCCTTGCTACAAACTTTGGCAATAATTGGAAACAATGCTTTCCCTCATAGTATGGTTATCACCATAACAACATTAAGTTTTAAATATATACAATAGTTTTAGAAAGAACAAAAAAAATGATACATTATATTCCATCATAGTATGTATGGTTATCACCATAGCAACATTAACTTTTAAATACATACATTAGATTTAGATGGAACAAAATGAATTTTTGTTAATTATTCAATAACTATAAGAAATATACCCCACAAACTATCTATATTTGTTATCAGAAAGAAATAACAAATTATTTTAGGTCATAGCCAACTATGGTTTCCATTTAAAAAAATAAAGTTACGTCTAAAATCTCGAAAATAAAAGATGGGAAAAAAATTCTACCTACGCCACTGAATTCTTCGTAAAAAATTGCCCATATAATGTTTTATTTATAATACTCCATCTTTGATAATAAGTAAGATATTCGCGATTGTCGTTTTTGCAAAGTTTTCAGTTTTTGCCGATAGGGCGAAAACAAAAGACGATAGCTGTTCGCAGTTTTCGGCATTAGCATTTTCTCGAAAAACAAGACCATGACATGTAAGCTACTTTTTTTCTATCTCTTTTAGTTTCGGAGATAGCCTATGTGGACATCGAAATTGGGACACCTGTACCCACATTTACAATGTTAGAAAAAAATCAAAGGCTAATAGCTTGGTGAAAACTGTAAATAAATAACGAAATAAATAAAAACTAAATAAGAAATTAAGTAATTAAGAAAAAATTATGCTTACCTTGTTTTATATTATTATTGCTGCAGCCACTATTTTAGTATATGTTGGAGGTTCTTCTTCTCTGTTGTCTGATGAGTTCAAATCCATCTTGTCCGTATTTTGCCTTACTCTATCAGCACTCGTTCCTCTTTGTCTTTGAATGTTGATGTCCAATGTCCAATTCCTATTTAGATTCTGGTAGAATTTTCTACCGTCCGACTATATTCTTACTTTCTTAATTCCCTCACTTCACCGTAAATGGCCTCTCTTTTTCCATCTATGAGTTGTTTACTTTTTCCCTCTTTCCTCCGTTTGTTTAGTTTTACGCATTTTTCATCAAATCAGTCCATTGAACTGTTCGCTGTTTTTTTCTCTATTTCTTAGCTCCGATTTATGTTCTCTTTATACGCTGTATTTCCGCTGCAATCTTTGAGGTTCTGTAGATTCAATTTCTCGTGTTTTTGTCTTGTTGTCGTTTTAATATTCATAATTCTTGCTCTGACCTTACTCACTACCAGCTAGTGATCAGAGTCGGCGTTAGCACCTTACTAGTTCTCCTACTACTCATACTACTTTTCGCATCTATTATGTCAGTTTCGTGTCTTACGTCAATAATGAAATGATCTAGCGTGTTGACCATATCTGGCTATCTGAGAATACCCACTTTCTCTTGTGAATGTCTTTGCGCACAAACCGTTTACTACCAATGACCATATTGATGGAGCCTCCATCATGGAGGCCGCAAAGGTTATTAGTCTACTGTCATTGGATTCCTTGTGTAAGCTATGTTTACAATAATAATAATAATAATAATAATAGTTCTTTATTCATACAATAAACATTACATGAAACGTCATTACAGTTACAATCATATCTTCACAAACAGATGGAGTACAAATAACAAACAAGTTAACAAACAACAAATANGTTAACAGTGTCGAATGCACGACTTAGGTCACAGCAGGTTATACTAGCCTTTCCATGATGATCGTGAGCTGTTGTGATCTCTTCAATAACTTTTACAATGGTTGTGATTGTAGATCGTATGATAGCTGATAGCGTTATGATAGCCATGCTGCGCATCATTCAAAATATCCTATTTCTTCAGATAGCTCATTAGCCTTTTCTTTATTAGCTCTTCGAGTTTTTTTACATGACAGGGAGTATTGAGATAGGCCGATAGTTTTCACAACAATTGTCGTCACCCTTTTTATATATTGGTGTTACTTTTGCGACCTTCAATTTGTCGGGAAATATGCCTTCGTCCAGACACCTATTAAAGATTTCAGCCAAAGGTATTGATGCACTTGCAGCTACAGTTTTGATTAACGCTGTGTTCATACCATAAACGTCTTCGCTTCTCTTCGATTTGATACCATTTATTATATCGACCACCTCGAGGTGGTTCGTCGCTGTAAAGAAACATGATTTAGAGTAGTCGTTTTGGTTATTTTTTAGGTAGGTGTTATAATTTCGTGTTGATGCAGTCATCCGTTCAAGGAGAACTTCGACATCACGTGCTAAATGTTCACTGAAATTGTGAGCCTGTATTTCGCTACCCAGATTTTTTTGTTTTGATTTCTGACGCTCATTATTAACAATACTCCACATGACTTTTTGTTTGTTATCTGCGGTTTCAATAGCTTTGATGTTGTTGGCTTTCCGTACAGATTCTAAACAACGATGATAATCTAGTTTGTACTGTTTATATCGGTCATATGCTTCTTCGCTTTTTTCCACAGATGCAATCATTCCCAGCAGGTTTAGGTTGTTTTTCTGTTTCTTTATATATTCCGGTAATTTATGAAAGCAGCTTTGTCGCTGGCTTTGAAATTTAGTTTTG
>NW_019280808.1:0-34722 GCF_000648695.1 Onthophagus taurus
CGAATCCGGACAGGGCGACCTTCGATGTGAGAAATTTACCTACCTGTCACGGTGATTTATCACTGCACAAATTCGACGGCTCGACTATAGAACTAACACTAAACCTAGAGCTAAAACCATTCTAGTGATAACGTTCTAGTGGTAGTGCTAGTGCAAAACTAGAACTAACATTAAACCGAGAACTAGAATCATTTGGGTTTAGCCGCACGTCTCTAAAGACGGCTAAAGCCGAATGATTCTAGTTCTAGGTCTAGTGTTAGTTCTACCTTTACACTATCACTAGAACTAACACAAGATCTAAGCTAGAGTCATTCGGGTTTAGCCGTCTTTTAGAGACGTGCGGCTAAACCCAAATGATCCTAGTTCTAGGTCTAGTGTTAGTTCTACTTTTACACTATCACTAGAACTAACACAAGACCTAGAACTAGAATCATTCGGCTTTAGCCGTCTTTAGAGACGTGCGGCTAAACCCAAACGATTCTAGTTCTAGTGTTAGTTCTAGTTTTAATTGTTATACAGCGCTAAACCAAGAACTAGAATCATTTGGGTTTAGCCGTCTTTAGTGTGGCTAAACCCAAAGGATTCTAGTTCTAGATGTAGTGTTAGTTCTAGTTTTACACTCGCACTATCACTAGAACTAACATTAAAACTAGAAACATTTGGGTTTAGCCGCACGTCTCTTAAGACGGCTAAACCCGAATGATTCTAGTTCTTGCTCTAGCTCTGCATAACAATTAAAACTAGAACTAACACTAGACCTAAAATTAGAAAGATTCGAGTTTAGTGTCAGTGTCTAGTGCAACCATGTCCAACCCAAATTACTCTTCGGGCCAAAATTTAGGAATGTACAAGGCACTGGGCCGCCACCCACCTGAACAAGAAAATTTCAATTCTAGCGCACACTCGCGCTCAAATGAGATACGTATACACAAACTAGCATGTACACAGATATACACAATAATATATAGGTATTTCAGTAAATTACAACAGATATTTAATGTGAAACTTGTTTATTTATTTTATTTGAAATTTTTTTAATATCAACTTCTAATTTTGTTGTGGCACAACGTAACTGATTCGTCAAATTTGCGTCGGTGAGCCTGTTACGGTCTTTGGTTTTGACTAATTTTAATCTAGAAAAAAATGACTCACAGAGATATGTTGTGCCGTTTGCTGCCACAATACACATAGCTAATTTTTTCAAATTAGGAAATTTATCTTCCTGGATATATTTTCCATAAAAGTCGACTATATTGATGTCCTCAAACCTTAATTTCATTTCTGAGTTGGACTGCAGATCGATAAGTTCCAGTTGTAAATAACCTGGAGCTGAATTCACATCAATATTAAATGGACAATTAAAAATATTGAACATTTGTTCAAATTTTTCTAGGTAGGCAAATCTTTTTTCAAATTCCTCAAGCAAATCTTTAATATTATGCGAATATTCGGAAATGGGTTTATTTTCCATTTCGAAATCATTTAAGTGAGGGAAATGTGTGGCATTATTCGATTTCAGTTGATTTTGAAAATATTTTAATTTAGCAATGAATGTCTTTATGTCTTGATAGCAATTCGTAATTAATTTATTTTCTCCTTGAAGATTCTGATTTAGTTCATTTAATTTAGTTGTGATATCTATTAAGAAACACAAATCCAACAACCATTTTTCATCGTATAATTGTGGAACGTCTTCGCCGTTCTCATTCATGAAAATTCTAATTTCTTCCCTGAGGTTCCAAAATCTTAATAAACATTTTCCACGACTCAACCATCGTATTTTGGCGTAATATATTAGGTCACAGTACTCGGACTCCAGTTCGCGAAGGTATTCTTGAAACTGGCGGTGTTTTAATGAATTATTTTTTATTTTGTTAATAATATTAATGACAACTGACATCACGTGAGACATATTTAATGACTGAGCACATAGATTTTCTATATGTAAAAAACAATGACAAATAAATAAATCCAAAAATGATGTATTTTGTCCCAAGCTTTCAATATGTTTGCAAATTAAAGTAACTGCTCCTATGTTTTTTCCTATCATTGATGGTGCTCCATCGGTTGTAATACCAATAAGTTTTTTTAAATCTAATTGTCGATCTTCCGCGCATTTTAGAACAGCATCTTTAATATCTTTGCCCGTTGTTGTATCCTTCAGACTCACAAGATCAAGGAGTTCTTCTGTTACTTTCAGCTTATTATCAACTCCGCGAATAAATATAGCAAGTTGTGATGTATCCTTGATATCGGTTGTTTCATCCAAAGCTAATGAGTAGTACACAAATTGTTTGGTATGTTCATTGAGGTTTAGGGAAATTTCATTGGAAATATCATCAACTCTACGTGCAACAGTTTGATGAGACAGACTTATTTGTTTATAAATATGAACTTTTTCCGGGCTAATATCTTCAGCTGCAGCAATTAAACATTCTTTGATGTATTCTCCATCCGAGAAAGGTTTCATTTTTTTAGCAATAATTTGAGAAATTTTTAAACTTGTACTGACAATGTCGTTTGATTGTTGATTTTGTTTTTGAAACACATTTTGTTGAGACTTTAAGTTAGCTTTAAGTAAGTGTAATTTGGCCTTGCGTTCACCACCAGAAAGTACAGAAAGTTCCGTATGTTTTTCATAATGTCTTCGTATGTTATAAGTTTTAGCAGTAATCGTTTCACGACAAACTAAGCACACAGCATTATTTTTTACTTGCAAGAAAAAGTAGTCATCTTCCCAATTATTTTTAAATTGTCTGTTTTCATCTTCTAGTTTTCTTTTCTTCCTACCCGACATCGCACGTCAATATTATGGACAATTTTATTTATTCTGGTATAATTAAAGAAACGAATAAATTTTTGTAGGACTGCAAATTAAAATAAAATATTACTTACTTTTATTTTCACAACCTTTTTAAAACAATAAGTTTATCAACTCTGTGATTAATCAACTCTCTACGAAGAACTCGCATAAACTGAAGGGACTAGAAAATTTTATGATTCAATCCACTTTTGAGCGAAACAGGGGAATACCCGACAAAACGGACAAATTCGCAGTTACGTATCTCCGAATCTACGTAAGTCGGGTTTACGTAGGTCGGGGTATTTACTGTATTCGTAAACGCCATACATCGGGATTCGCTATTGTGCAAATTATTTTTTTAACATCGTCATTGCCGACACCTCGGCGGCGGTGTCAAAAAAATTAAGATGAAAGGTTCTTCCCAATATATTAAGCTATGTGTTTACCAAATTTGGTGAAATTCGGCCAAGGAATAACTCAGTAAAATCGGTATATAGGTACCCACATACATACAAGATTCCATTTTTATATATTAAGATATAGGAGTTTTATAAAACGTCATTCGACCAAGTAATAAAAATTATTTGTATTATCGATTATTTATTAATTTGTGCGATTTGTGTTATCGGGCCGCACAAAAATCGCAATCGGGCCGCCAGTTGGACATGGCTGGTCTAGTGTCAAGTTGACGTTTTGAACCCATAGACATAAAGAATGATAAATAGACAAAAATGTTATCTCTGACATTGACATTTCCTATTGTTAAATTGACATCTTAACGTCAAAATGACATTTTATAACTCAACAAAATGGAAAATTTTATTCTCAAATTAATATTATCAATTTCAAAATGACATGTCATATTCTTATATTGATGTGTAAACATCAGTTTGTCATTTCTATTAATCAAAATGATATTATGAACTTGACAATGATATTTTTTATTCCTAAAATTACATATTCTACTCTGAAGTTGACATTTCTTGTTATGAAATTGACACCTATTATTTCAAAATGTCATTATTGCAGTTGACGTTGATGGTATTAACCTCAAAACGATATTTTTCACTTTTAAAATGACATTATTAAGTTCAAAACGGCATTTATTCTTGTGAAGTTAACATCTTGAGCTTCAAAATGACATGTTTTATTTACAAAATAACAAAAATCGTTGGAGAGGTGAGAATTTAATTATTTTATTATACGATGGAGGATTCAAAACGACATTTTCTAGTGTCATATTGACATTTTGAACTTCAAAAAGATATTCGGTATTGTCAAATTGATGTCATAAACGTCAAAATTATTATAAAATGACATCGATTTCAAAACGTCAACTTCTTTTGTAAAGATGAACACCAAAATGACATCAACATATGAAATTTCAAAATGGAGATTTAATTCAACTTCAAAATGACATTA
This sequence comes from Onthophagus taurus, assembly GCF_000648695.1. Classification (NCBI taxonomy): domain Eukaryota; kingdom Metazoa; phylum Arthropoda; class Insecta; order Coleoptera; family Scarabaeidae; genus Onthophagus; species Onthophagus taurus. The sequence continues at coordinate 4,226 of NW_019280808.1, forward strand.
TTATATTTGACATTGACGTTCTAAACTTCAAAATGACATTTTCTATTATAAAGTTGACATCATGAACTTCAAAAACACTTTGCCATTAATATTTTAAAATGTGTGGACTTTAAAACGACATTAATTATCGTGAAGTTGACTTTTTAACTTCAAAATGACGTCATTTTTGACATTGACGTTTTAAACATCAAAATAACATTTCTCATTCTCAAACAAACTTCATAAACCTCAAAAAAATTTTTTTTTAATCAAGTTGACATTTTCAACTCCAAAATGACATTTCCTATTATGAAGTTGTCACCTTAAACTTTAAAATGATGTGAAATTTTTGTTTAAACTTTAAAATGACATTTCCTACTTTTAAAACGTCATTATCAACTTTATAACGACATTTTTTATTATGAAGTTGACATCTTAAACTTTAAAATTACATTGTCATATTTGACATTGACGTTTTAAACATCAAAATGACATTTCTTATTCTCAAACAAACTTCATGAACCTCAAAATAAAATTTTTTTTAATCAATTTGACATTTTCAATTCCAAAATGATGTGAAATTGTTGTTTTAAACTTTAAAATGATATTTCCCACTTTTAAAACGTCATTATCAACTTTAAAACAACATTTTTTATTATGAAGTTGACATCTTAAACTTTAAAATGACATTGTCACATTTGACATTTACGTTTTAAACATCAAAATGACATTTTCTACTGTCAAGTTGACGTTTTAAACCCATAGACATAAAGAATGACAAATAGACAAAAATGGTATCTTTGACATTGACATTTCCTATTGTTAAATTTATGTATTTATTCATATTCGGGACACGTACAGGAAAAAATCCCAAAAAAGTAACTACAATAATATAAAAGAAAAGAAAAGAAAACAGACTACATAAGAAAGAACAAAAAAAAACTAAAAAATTCATCAAAAGAATGAAACAATAAAAAAAAATGGAATTAAATCAGCGAGCACGAAGCAGAAAAGAAAATCAACACAGAGACTAGATTGGTCCACATAATCATCGATATTACGCGGATAGAAAAATAGAATAATAAGGACCATAAAAAAGGACAAATTTTTGTTGCTTTTCTTTTCTGCCCCACCACCCGCAAGAAATCAATATAAATATGGTAAACGAATGTGTTTCGATTGAGTAAATTAATTTTACAAAGAAAAAAAACTAATGACAAGTACTTAAAGTTAAAACGGATTTTTTAAACGACATCAATGAATTACAAAAGAAATCAACATTGAAACAATAAACATTGCAAGTGTGCATCAGTCTCAACAGAGGTGAACCGGCATGCGCACTAGATCCAGAAGCAGGTAGTCTGAACAAAAATAGTGATCGAGTAGCATAAAAAGGAACATTAAAGTGAATCTGCTCTAAAAGAACCGGAGCGTCGAGAACTCCATTAACTAGTTTGAACAGGAACTATAGGTCCGTACTGTGTCGACGGCCACAGAGAGATCTTAAACCAAACACCTGGCATCTTTGGGAATAAGGGCAATACGGAAGATAAAATTTGTGAGCAAGATAACGGATAAATCTTCTCTGTAGGCCCTCAATAGGCAGGACTCCATACTACTGAAGCGAAATTTAAACCGCTAGCAACGTATGCCATATATAAAGAAGTAATGCAGCGGACGTTAGTAAATTGACGAGAAATCCTAATGATAAATCCTAGGCGCTTAGTAGCTTCAGAAACGATAGAAGTAATATGATCGCGATAGAGTAGTCTAGAATCCAGAACAACGCAAAGATCTTTAACTGAAGAGGATTGAGTAAGATAATGCGGACCTATCATATATTTGAAGTTAACATTATATCTCTTTCTACTGAACGTGATCTGACAACACTTATCAGGATTTAGAAATAAGTAATTTTGTGAGCAATAAGAATCAAATCTGTCAATGTCATCTTGCAACTGAATACAGCCAAAAGCAAACCTGATGCTAGCAAAAATTTTACAGTCATCAGCGAAAAGAGAAAAATTCGAATAATGAAAGTACTCAGAAACATCATTTATATAGGCTAGAAATAAAATAGGTCCAAGATGGCTACCTTGAGGTACACCAAGGCTGCTTGAAATCTCTTAGATATATAGGACGAAATCCATAGAGACAGCCCGTTAGATAGGTTAAACTTGTTCAGCTTATCCATAAGAATGTTATGGTGAAGCTTGCCAAAAGCTTTTGTCAGATCGGTGTAGATAGCATGTATTGAAGAAACGCAACCAGATTCGTCTCAACTGATCGCCCACGCAAAAAACCGTGTTGTTGAGGAATAATAGCAGGTCGAAGATAGCTATATAAGTTGTCATAAATTAATTTTTCAAAGACCTTCGAAACAATGGATAATAGGGAAATTGGACGATAGTTGCACACAAAATGTCTGCTACCCGATTTAAAGACTGGAGTTATGAAGGCTTTTTTCGATTCAGAGGGAAAGACTGAATTTTCAATGGAGCGGCTGAAGATAATGAATAGAGGAGTTGCCAACTCCCCTGCACATTTAGCAATAAAGTGTCCCGGCAAGCCATCGGTGCCAGGGCCCAATTTATGGTCGACTTGTGTCAGAAGGTGAGAGACATCACGTTCAGAGAACCACGGCTGCGATTGGTAAATAACGTTTCGCTTGTGAGAGGTATTCAGGCAACCGTCGATATAAACAGAGCTAAAAAACTGAGAGAAAAGTTCAGTTATACGCAAATTGACATCTTAACGTCAAAATGACATTTTATAACTCAACAAAATGAAAATTTGTATTCTCAAATTAATTTTATCAATTTCAATATGATATGTCATATTCTCATATTGATGTGTAAACATCAGTTTGACATTTTTATTAATTAAAATGACATTATGAACTTGACAATGATATTTTTTATTCCCAAAATTACATATTCTAGTCTGAAGTTGACATTTTCTGTTATGAAATTGACACCTACAATTTCAAAATGTCATTATCGCCGTTGATGGTTTTAACTTCAAAACGATATTTTTACTTCTAAAATGATATCATTAAGTTCAAAACGGCATTTATTGTTGTGAAGTTAACATTTTGAGCTTTAAAATGATATCTTTTATTTACAAAATAACAAAAATCGTTGGTGAGGTGAGATTTTAATTATTTTATTATACGATGGAGGATTCAAAACGACATTTTTAGTGTCAAATTGACATTTTCAACTTCAAGATGTCATTTTTTATTCACAAAATGACATTATCGGTTTCAAAACGACAACTTTCTTGTAAAGATGAACACCAAAATGACATCAATATTTAAAACTTCAAAATGGAGGTCTAATTCAACTTCAAAATGACATTGACGTTCTAAATTTCAAAATGACATTTTCTACTATAAAGTTGACATCATGAACTTCAAAAACACTTTGGCATTGATATTTTAAAATGTATGGACTTTAAAACGACATTAATTATAGTGAAGTTGACTTTTTTAACTTCAAAATGACAACGTCATTTTTGACATTGACGTTTTAAGCATCAAAATGACATTTCTTATTCTCAGGCAGACTTCATGAACCTCAAAATAACATTTTTTCTAATCAAGTTGACATTTTCAACTTCAAAATGACATTTCCGATTATGAAGTTGTCACCATTAAATTTCAAAATGATGTGAAATCCTTGTTTTAAACTTTAAAATGATATTTCCTACTTTTAAAATGTCATTATGAACTTTAAAACGACATTATTTATTATAAAGTTGACATCTTAAACTTTAAAATGACATTTCCATATTTGACATTGACGTTTGAAGCACCAAAATGACATTTCTTATTCTCAAGGTCACTTCATGAACCTCAAAATAACATTTTTTCTAATCAAGTTGACATTTTCAACTACAAAATGACATTTCCCATTATAAAGTTGTCATCTTAAACTTCAAAATGATGTGAAATTGTTGTTTTAAACTTTAAAATGATATTTCCTACTTTTAAAACGTCACTATCAACTTTATAACGACATTTTTTATTATGAAGTTGACATCTTAAACTTTAAAATTACATTGTCATATTTGACATTGACGTTTTAAGCATCAAAATGACATTTCTCATTCTCAAGCAGACTTCATGAACCTCGAAATAACATTTTTCTAATCAAGTTGACATTTTCAACTTCAAAATGACTTTTCCGATTATGAAGTTGTCACCATTAAATTTCAAAATGATGTGAAATCTTTGTTTTAAACTTTAAAATGATATTTCCTACCTATAAAACGTCATTTTTTATTATAAAGTTGACATCTTAAACTTTAAAATGACATTGTTATATTTGACATTGACGTTTTAAACATCAAAATAACATTTCTTATTCTCAAGCAAACTTCATGAACCTCAAAATAACATATTTTCTAATCAAGTTGACATTTTCAACTCCAAAATGACATTTCCTGTTATGAAGTTGTCACCTTAAACTTTAAAATGATGTGAAATTCTTGTTTTAAACATTAAAATGATATTTCCTACTTTTATAACGTCATTATCAACTTTAAAACGACATTTTTTATTATGAAGTTGACATCTTAAACTTTACAATGACATTGTCACATTTGACAGTGACGTTTTAAACATCAAAATGACATTTCTTATTCTCAAGGTCACTTCATGAACCTCAAAATAACATTTTTTCTAATCAAGTTGACATTTTCAACTCCAAAATGACATTTCCTATTATGAAGTTGTCATCTTAAACTTCAAAATGATGTGAAATTGTTGTTTTAAACTTTAAAATGATATTTCCTACTTTTAAAACTTCATTATCAACTTTAAAACGACATTTTTTATTATGAAGTTGACATCTTAAATTTTAAAATGATAGAAACAATAAAGAAATCATAATTTTAGGTGTAAAACATTAATAATAAATGATTATTCATCTTTTGGATTTATTTTTCAAAACAAAACTGCTTAAAATTTAATTATTAAACACTTAACCTCAATAATTAACACTTATTTTAGGTTAATTTCGTTACCAACAACACAAAAAAAAATGGTCCCAAGTGTCAAATAAAAATTATTCCTAATCCTAACCTCAAACTGTCAAATTCACTTTTACACATAAAATAGCCTCACTTTCGATGTACATATCAATAATTTATCATCGAAGAATCGTGTTTCGATGACAACATTTCCGCTAAAAACCAAATTCTATTTAAAAATTTAAGACAATAAAAAAATTGACTTACTTTAAAACGGAAGCCGGCATCATTTGGGATTCCGGGGCTGCCTCCATAATACTTTGCCACGTATTCGTCGATTCGGGCATAACGTATCCAAACTCGAAGGACCACTCCTCCAAGCACCGCCCTTTAAATAAGACTTTTTGTTCTAATCGGAACTTTTCGATGGCCTCCTTCGAACTAAAATTGAACTCCCTCGAAACGGCGGGGCATTGCAGGATGTTTTTGGGGACTTGGGCGCGGTGTTCAACGCCCGGTAAACTTAAATCGTCGGTTCCTTGCCAAAACACGTTCCCATGTTCGGCGTCTTTCAAACAAATCCAATTTCTAACCACACAATAATAACAACATAACCTCAAATTCGAATTTTTTTGATTAACTCACACTTGGAATCCTTTTAGTATCTCCTCCGCTCGTAATTCCATCGTAAAGGGGTTTTAATCGTTGGATAGCATGAGCAATTCGTTAAAAACGTCAGGAACTCATTAAAATTGATCGTTTTTCGAAGTTTAAATAACAAACGCGTTAATTGACAGTTTGTATGCGGAAAGTGGCGCCATCGCGTAGTAAACAAAATAAAACCGTAATTGGAAAGGTTAATTTAAGTTAAACGATTAATTGAAATCGATTGATCCAATTTAATTTTTCAATTTTATTGCGGTTCCTAAAGAAGATTATTTAATCGATTAAAAAAAAATTAAAATTAATTAATAAAGTGAGGTTATAAAGAAAAAAATAAGCGCCATCTATCGGATTTTTTTTAAACCAAATTAATTTATTTAATTTTAACGAATATTTCAATTTAAAAAATATATCTAACCTGCTTTCGAGGGGAAAAACTTGTAAAAAGTTCCAAATAACCCCGTTCCAACATTACAAGGTTTTCCAACCATCAAACTACTCGATGGATTCGATAATTGATCACATTTACCTAAAATAATAATAATTTTATTGTTATAAACAATTTAGTAACTAATTTAAAGCAAAAATAAACCTCCTAAAGTTGCTCCTCGAAGAAACTCTAAAGATGCCTCGAACGACATTTGTTGTAGCGGAGAAGCACTACTTTCCATCCCTTTCCGGCTAAACGGCACAAAAACCCCCCGAAAAGTCATATAATCCGAAATTAGCTTTAAATGCCGCGGATCAACGGTGATTCCATAAACTTTAAAAACATCTTGAATTTCCTAAAAAATAAAAAAAAATTTTAATGACATTTAAGTGACATAACCTCAAATTATTTAACCTTTGTAATTACTCTAACAGCGGCTTCAATCCCGTAAGTTTCCGCTATTTTATGAATATCGTTCGAATATAACTTGTTTAAATCTAATAATTTGTTGTATTTAAACATTTCCTTAAAATAAAATTATATAATTTAAAAAAAAAAAAAAAAAAAGTGAGGTTATGTCGAATTTCTTACAACAATGTTGATTCCATCGGTTAATAAAGTTAATTTATCGTCTTTGATGAAGGTGAAAGCTCGTTTTATGTTTGGAGTTTCGTGTATAACCGATTTTGATGCGACTTCTCTTAAAATCGCTGTCATATCTAATTTTTTACTACTTAAAGGAAGCTAAAAATAAATTATTATTTTTTTTAACATTAATTAGGTTGAAGTATTTACCGTAAAAGTTAATTCACACCATTTATAATTAACCGAATCGAATTTATAATCGTTTGCTAAAGTATTTGCGTTTAAAATGGTCGCTTTATCCTCATCTTCATCTTCTTCTTCTTCGTTTTTATCCCTTTCTTCATCTGATTCATTCTCATTGTTCGCATCTTCGCCTTCTTCATCACTTTCGTGGGTTTTTTCGTATTTATAGTTCGTTTTAGCATCTTCGGCGTCTTCGGGTTCTTCGTCAGAGCTCTCTTCTTCGAGACGATTATCGTTTTCTTGGGGAACTCCTTCCTCGTCGATCTCTTCGTTGTTCTTTTTCGGTTTTTGAGTTTCTTTGAAGATTAATCTAAAAGGGTAATGATTAAAAAGTAAAATTATATTGAGATATAGGGTGTTCAATTCGCGGGAATAAAAAAGTGGGCCAAAATCCCGGACTTTGTAAAAAATTATTTAAAAAACGTTTAAAAAGGTACTTACTTTGGGGTTTTTAATTTATTGTTTATTGTAGGAGTTCACCAAATGAATAAAACAAATTTATATAAAAAACACAAAATAGGAAGTTGTAGAACTTCAAAGTCATGGTCAGTCAGATTCATCGGCATGGAATCTTCAATCATAGACTTTTGAATACAGCTCCATCGTGTTTTACTATCTAAAATAAGTTTTAACTCCTTTTAATGCTTCCTTTTGACATAATTCTGCAGAACACTGTTTTTTAAAGGAGAGCGACGAAATAATTTGACAATCTTCCGTGCTTCGGTTACCAGTTTGATTGTTTAAATTAAACGATATTTGTTCATCGTCTTCAATTAACTCAAAACTCAAGCACAGAATCCGCTTGGTCGGTCGTTTTACGATTATACAGGCTGTTTCTGTAAATCGTGGCTTATATTGTAATGATGTTTCGTGTAAAAATTTTAGATAGTTATCTAGAGTTTGATTTTGTACTTTTAAACTGGTTTCTATTTTACCTAGAATTTAAGTCTAACTAGTTTCGACCCTTGGCCATCTTCAGAGACTCTACAAATAGATTAACATCCCTTATCCTATCCATTTTACAAGTTTCTTAATATTTCTTCTTCTTTTGTTAAAAAAGATCACATATCAAAGTCGAAATCAGATTATTAGTTACTAATTTACAAAATTAAAGTTTATTTTTGTGAAATGACCCAAAAAACACGTTAAAAATAAAAAGGAAGTGCGGAAAAGTGACTAACACTAGGTTAATTTCAGTTGTAAAACTTCTATTATATGATAACTAACTTCAGGTTTAAAATGTCAACATCAATTTTGACATATTTGTAATCTTCATTAAAAATCCTTTAAAATGAGTACAAACACGACATACTTATCTTTAATATTAATGAAGTTATGGTCAACTTCCGGTAAAGAATGTCAACCTCAATTTTGACATATTTGTAATCGTCGTGCAAAATCCTTTAAAATGAGTCCAAACATGATACGTTTAATTCCAATATCACTCGAGATATAAGCAACTTCCGGTTTGAAATGTCAATGTCATTTCGATATATTCTTATTTTTTATAAAATGTCTTAATATTTGTCACAAAAACAAAAATGTAATACAAAAAATTAAAAATTAAGGTTGGTATTAATATTTAAAAATTAAATTGCTATCTTCATTGTTGCTAACTTCGGGTTTAATGTTTTTTATTCTAACTTTTTTGTTTTTTGAGATAAGTGCGTCGTGTTTGGACTCATTTTAAAGGTTTTTTAATGAAGATGACGAATATGTCAAAATTGGCGTTGACGTTTCAAACCGGAAGTGATTGTATCTCCATTAATATCAAAGTTAAATATGTCGAGTTTGGACTCATTTTAAAGGTTATTTTATGGAGATTACGAATATAATAGAATTAAAGTTGACATTGACAACTGAAAGTTTTTTTCTCGACTAATGCTAAATGTTTCTAGTTCTTGTTCTGGTTTTAGTTCAATAAAAATACGCAACTTTGAGTTAAAAAAATGTCGCTTGTATAACGCTCCAATTGCTACAATGGTTGTATTAATTTTCCCAATTTCACCATTACACTGGCACCATCTATTTTGATTGAAACAATGTCATTTTTTAAAATTAACTTAAATCGCTCGAGTTTTTTTTTCGACAAGATCAATAAATTTTTTTGCAGGCAAAGTTCTTTGATAGGTACTAATCCGATATTCCATATTTTAAGACTTTGTCTTAATTAATAAATATTAATTGGAATTTGTTGTAACGTGTGTAACATATAAATGAAACAACCAAAAGATAGGATATTATTACCATTACACGTTAAAGGAGAGGAATAATCGAAAGGAAAAATTAGCGTCCCGGCTTCTCTCAGAGAGAAAGAGCGATTCAAGAATCGATTCTTGATAAATAAGCACAATAAAACACTTAATTATTATAAAAATGATAAGAAATTAATGAAAACGCGAAAAGAAAACGTTTCTGTCAAAAAATCGAAATGAAAGGAAGGGGTGCCAACCCCAATTTTATCCAAATTAAAACTAATTTAATCTTATTTTACGTCTTAATAAAAATAAAATATATAGACTACTTGAAAAAAGAATTTTGAGTCGATAAAAACTACTTACTTACCAAGGAGTTACTAGAAAAGAATCGATTCTTGATAAATTAGCCCAATAAAATACTTAATTATTATAAAAATGATAAGAAATTAATGAAAACGTGAAAAGAAACCGTTTCTGTCAAAAAATCGAAATGAAAGGAAGGGGTGCCAACCCCAATTTTACCCAAATTAAAATTAATTTAATCTTATTTTACGTCTTATTTTAGTCAGATCGTAAAATCCTGATATCATGAAAGTTTTAGAAGCGAAGTGAGTGACGTTTCTACACAATTGCTTAAACGTCAAAATTATTATAACCTAAAAAAAAATTGTTGAGGTTATGAGATTTAAATTAAATTATCTAGCAACGTCGCTCGCTTCGCTTCTCGCTCTTTCTCTCTTTGAGAGAAGCGAAGCGAGCGACGTTGTTAGATAATTTAATTTAAATCTAACCTCACAAAAATTTTTTACGTTTTTAAAATTTGACATATAATCGATTTAGAAATGTTCACAGGACAATAACATAAAACGTTGCGCACTTCGCTTAATAAAAATAAAATATATAGACTACTTGAAAAAAGAATTTTGAGTCGATAAAAACTACTTACTTACCAAGGAGTTACTGGAAAAGAATCGATTCTTGATATATAAGTACAATAAAATACTTAATTATTATAAAAATGATAAGAAATTAATGAAAACGCGAAAAGAAACCGTTTCTGTCAAAAAATCGAAATGAAAGGAAGGGGTGCCAACACTAATTTTATCCAAATTAAAACTAATTTAATCTTATTTTAGTCAGATCGTAAAATCCTGATATGATGAAAGATTTAAAAACGAAGTGAGTGACGTTTCTACGCAATTCATTAAACGTTAAAATTTTTATAACCTAAAAAAAATTGTTGAGGTTAGATTTAAATTAAATTATCTAGCAACGTCGCTCGCTTCGCTTCTCGCTCTTTCTCTCTTTGAGAGAAGCGAAGCGAGCGACGTTGCTAGATAATTTAATTTAAATCTAACCTCACAAATATTTTTTTACGTTATAAAAATTTGACATTTAAACAACGATTTAAAAACGTTGCGTTGCTCACTTCGCTTCTGTTAGAAAGAAAGATTTAGAAGTGAAGTAAGTGACGTTTCTACATAAATTAGAGATTTTCATACTGTCTGATAGGTAAAGGTGTAACTTATCTTAGAAAAAATGCTGAATTCCGAAAGACCTAAAATACCATTTGTTTTAAAGTATGTATAAAGCTAAGCGGCAATCACGTTATACGATTTGAAGTCCGATTTGCATCATACGTCTAAGAACCGACTTAGATATGACACTTAGATACACCAAGAAATTCTACAATAGAACAAATAGATGAACTTACAATTTCGGACCAGTGGCGGTTTCCTGACTTTAGTATAAAATTAAAAATTTATGTCTTTTATTTTATATAGAATTTAAATCTAACTAGTTTCGGCCCTTGGCCATCTTCAGAGACTCTACAAATAGATTAACATCTCTCATCTTATCCATTTTACATATATTATCCCTGTTGCATATTTTTATTACACTAAAACTAGAATCACTAGCACTATCACTAGAATTAACACAAAACCTAAAACTAGAATCATTCGGGTTTAGCCGTCTTGAGAGAAATGATTAAAAAATTAGTTCTAATGGCAGTGGTAGGTAGCGCTAGTTAGCATAAGATATTACTATGTTGTATATATCATATTTTCCGTTTCAGTTGTCAACGTCAACTTTAATTTTATTATTATATTCGTAACCTTCATAAAATAACCTTTAAAGTGAGTCCGAACATGACGCATTTCTCTCAAAAAAACCAAAAAGTTCGAACTTTCAACTATTAATTTTGACATATTTGTCAACTTCATAAAAAAACATTTAAAATGAGTCCAAACTCGACATATTTAACTTTGACATTAATGGAGATACAATCACTTCCGGTTTGAAACGTCAACGTCAATTTTGACATATTTGTCATCACCATTAAAAAACCTTTAAAATGAGTCCAAACATGACGGACTTATCTCAAAAAACAAAAAAGTTAGAATAAAAAAACATTAAACCCGAAGTTAGCAACAATGAAGATAGCAATTTAATTTTTAAATATTAATACCAACCTTAATTTTTGATTTTTTTTATTATATTTTAGTTTTTGTGACTAATTTTAAGACATTTTATAAAAATTAAGAATATATCAAAATGACATTGACATTTCAAACCGGAAGTTGCTTATATCTCGAGTAATATTGGAATTAAACGTATCATGTTTGGACTCATTTTAAAGGATTTTTCACGACGATTACAAAATTGTCAAAATTGAGGTTGACATTTCTAACCGGAAGTTGACCATAACTTCATTAATATTGAAGATAAATATGTCGTGTTTGTACTCATTTTAAAGGATTTTTAATGAAGATTACAAATATGTCAAAATTGAGGTTGACATTTTAAANAAAATTTTTCGTTGTATTGAAAGACAGTAAAGAAATAAATGTAAGCCTCGATTTGCTGAAACCGGCTTTCTTTCTGAACGAAAACGTTTCTCCTGAATACAACAATTTAGTAATTAATAAAACTAAAAAAGTACATTTTAAATTTTAATTCAAATTTTTGACTAAATGTTTGCCCTCTTTCTGCTCTTTCTTTATAGGAGGGGAAGTGGATGTAGCGTGCTGTGGCAGCAGCTCCATTTAAAAACATAAAATTGTAATTCATTTGTTATTATTTTTTTATCCACACACAATTGTTTTTGAAGCAAAACATAACAGACACAAAATAAAAAGTCTGCCAAAAAGTTAATTTTATAATTGTATTATTATGTTGGCTAATAACTCATAGCCACAATTAGATATAAATATGTCGTGTTTGTACTCATTTTAAAGGATTTTTAATGAAGATTGCAAATATGTCAAAATTAAGGTTGATATTTTAAACTAGAAGTTAGTTATGATATAATAAACAAATGGACAACTTCATGGTGTTCTTTCATAATGTATTTTTCCAAAATGGCGGATTCTCAACGAGCGCCATCTACAAAATATTCGTTTTTGAAAATAACCCCGTCGAGTTTGGACTTATTTTAAAGGATTTTTCATTTCTAACCTCATCAAAACAATTAAATCTAAAATAACCCGTCTTAAATATTAGCTATTTTGTAAATATTTTAATTAATTTCTTTTTAAATAATTACTTCTATTAAATTGGGTTTGAAAAATCCTTTAAAATGAGCCCAAACACGATGGGATTATCTTTACAGATAATTTTTTCAAAGTGGCGTATTCTCAACGAGCGCCATCTACAAAATATTCGTTTTTAAAGGTAACCCCGTCGAGTTTGGACTCATTTTAAAGGATTTTTCATTTCTAATCTCATCAAAATGATTAAATCTAAAATAACCAGTCTTAAATTTTAGCCATTTTGAAAATATTTTATTTAAATTTTTTTTTAAATAATTACTTTTATTAAATTGGATTTGATAAGTCCTTTAAAATGAGGTTTGAAATGTCAATGTCATTTTGATATATTCTTAATTTTTATGAAATGTTTTAAAATATGTCACAAAAACAAAAATATAATAAAAAAATAAGAAATTAAGGTTGGTATTAATATTTAAAAATTAAATTCGGGTTTGTTGCTAACTTCAGGTTTAATGTTTTTTAATCTATCTTCTTTGTTTTTTGAGATAAATGCATCATGTTTGGACACATTTTAAACGATTTTTTTAATAAAGCATACATCATGAAAGAACACCATGAAGTTGTCCATTTGTCTATTATATGTTAACTAACTTCAGGTTTAGAATTTCAACCTCAATTTTAACATATTTGTAATCTTCATTAAAAATCCTTTAAAATGAGTACAAACACGACATATTTACCTTCAATATTAATGAAGTTATGGTCAACTTCCGGTTAAGAATGTCAACGTCAATTTTGACATANTATGTCAAAATTAAGGTTGACAGTTTAAACCTGAAGTTAATTATCATTTTGTTTCTATAGCTTTCTTTCCTTCAGTTAGGTTGGTTTCTTCCCATGTTTTTAGTTTTTTTAATGAATTTAATTCCTTTTTTATTGCTTCTTTCCAGTTTTGTTCTTTTACAGCCTCTTGAAATGTTTCAGGATCTTCAGTGGTTAGGTTTTTTAACTTGTCGACCAGATTTAGTGCGTTTTATCTTCTTCTCTGTCGTCTGTCGTAGTTTCATTATCTTCATATTCAGTCGGGTTTTCTTCGTTATGCCTTTGTTTTGTATCTATTTTTTCCCTTGTAACAATTATTTATAATATTTCTTGTAAATATTACTTTTATTTCTTTTTTTAAGTAGTTGTGAAACTGATAATAACTTACGTTTTAATTCTTTTACTATTAATGCATTAATTGTAATTTGTCTTTCTTTATAATATATTATAAAAATTAAAACAGGAATCTCTCAAATCAATACATAACCTCAAAAGACAGTTTCTGCTAAAGGATTTTTAATGAAGATTACAAATATGTCAAAATTGAGGTTGACATTTTAAACCTGAAGTTAGTTATGATATAATAGAAGTTTTATAACTGAATTTAATCTTGTGTTAGTCCTTTTCCGCAGTTTTTTGGGTCATATCACATTGATTAAAGAAAAATCGTCGATTTTTAAGCCATGTTCATTCATTTTACAACTTTTTAAACTTTAACTTTGTAAATTAGGAACTAATAATCCGATTTCGACATTGATATGTTGATTGATAGTTAGACTTAAATTCTATATAAAATAGAAACCAGTTGAAGAGTACAAAATCAAACTCTAGATAATTTTCTTCAAAAATGTTTACATGAAACATTATTTTGACTCTAGTATGTCATATTTGTGGCTTAATCAAGTGATGCGTAACACGGTAAAAATTAAAATTAATTAAGAAATTAACTTACGGTTGTTGGCGAAGCTTACAATATTTCTTAATAGCGGCAAACATTTGCGTAAAAAACTTTTTAACCATATGTCGAATAACTTTTTTCGGCTTAACCACATAATCGAACTTATAAAGTTCGTACGGAAGAAACGTAAACTTCAAAACATACTTTTGTTGCCGAATCGGTTTTAACTCCAACAAATTCGTCACATCGATTTTTTCCAAAACATCTTGAACAACAACTCGCGTTAAAATCCGTTTTAAATCGTCGGCTTTTTTCTCCAAATTTGGAACGTCCAAAAACGGTATTTGCATACTCGGCGTTTTAATTTCTTTCGAAGCGGTCATTAAAATCTCCCTTAATCTGGGTATTCCCAGAGTCACGTTCATTTCCCCTCTCCCAGCGAAATGAAATGTATTCAACGTCATTTGAGTGGATGGTTCCCCAATAGATTGCGCAGCTAAAAGCCCAACAGATTCGCCAGGTTGACAAACGGCTTGCATTATTTTTAATTTTAGGGTATCCTCGAATTGTTTTCTTTCTTTTTTTGACTCAAACTTTGTGTTCGAATTATCTATTAACGATTGTAATCGCTCGCTGATTGACCCCAAATAAACGTCGGGTTGAAATAACGATATAACAGGATCTGGGGAGTGCTCAAATCGCTTTTTAAGACTCTCCTTTAACTCGGAATCAGCCTCATTCCACATTTCCAAAATACATTTCGTTTTTTTAGTCCTACTCGGGATTTTTGAGCGTTTATTTTCGTTTTTAAACTGGGTCTTTTCACTGATCGCTTTTGAAAAGGCTGTAAATGATGAGATTTGTTTATTTTTTAAGGGATCCCCAAAATTCGATCTCCACTCATTGATTTTTGAAGCGTGTTGGGTCATTAATTTGTAATTGGGAACTTCTTTCAATTGCTTAATTACCTTTTTGTCGTAAATAACCTTTTTGTTGTCGATCAAAAACTTGATGTGTTTATCGTTAAAGAATTGCGATTTTGAGATGTCCAATCCGTCTTCGCCATAAAAAAATTGTATCACCGATTTATCGCTATCTCGAACTGTTAAATCGTAAGCTACGGTTACTCCTTCAAGTGGTTTAATTAAACAGCGTTGTAAATAACCACTTCGACTCGTTTTTACCGCTGTATCAATTAGCCCCTAAAAAATTAATTAATTAATAAATTAATAAAAATTGAGGTTATGCCGCTTTGTTTGTATTTGCACCACGATTTAGAAACGCTGCTAACTTCGCTTCTCTCAAAGTTTGACAGATCGTTGCTTAAATACAAACAATGCATAAAAGTGGGGTTATTTTTTTTTAATAATTTTTGTGGAAAAATTCTAGAATCATCATGTGGGTTAAAAATCAACGATTTTTTTTAATCGATGAGAAATGAACCAAAAAACACGTTAAAAATAAAAAGTCATCATGAAAGAACACCTTGAAGTTGGACATTAAATTTGTCTATTATATGCAGCGCTGCCAACCTATGCCGACCAAATGTCGGTAGAATCAATGGTAAAGAATCGGTAGGTTTAATGCTATAAGAAAACTTTTATAACAAAAATTGTTGCAAATTTTATTGTTAACAATATTGCTCTCTTGTACTTTTGCTCTTAGATACGTCAATATCGAGGTAGATACGAAAATATGAAAATTTGATGAATTTGTTGCTCTTTCAAGTTATTAAAGGTAACNTGAATAATTTTTGTGGAAAAATTCTAGAATCATCATGTGGGTTAAAAATCAACGATTTTTTTTAATCGATGTGAAATGAACCAAAAAACACGTTAAAAATAAAAAGTCTATTATATGCAGCGCTGCCAACCTATGCCGACCAAATGTCGGTAGAATCAATGGTAAAAAATCGGTAGGTTTAATGCTATAAGAAAACTTTTATAACAAAAATTGTTGCAAATTTTATTGTTAACAACATTGCTCTCTTGCACTTTTGCTCTTAGATACGTCAATATCGAGGTAGATACGAAAATATGAAAATTTGATGAATTTGTTGCTTTTTCAAGTTATTAATGAATTTGTTGCTCTTTCAAGTTATTAAAGGTAACGCTTGAGAATCGGAGCTTGCTATAAGAAAAATTGTTGCAAATTTTATTGTTAACAATATTGCTCTCTTGCACTTTTGCTCTTAGATACGTCAATATCGAGGTAGACACGAAAATATGAAAATTTGTCATTTTAAGATATTTTTATAAAATATCTTAAAATTTGTAACAAAACAAAAATCTAATAAAAAAAACAGAAATTAAGGTTGGTATTAATATTAAATTTAAAAATCAAATTGTTATCTTCATTGTTGGAGATAAGTGCGTCATGTTTGGACACATTTTAAAGGTTTTTTAATAAAAATCCGAATCTACAATCTGTTTTTCTAAGGTTGGTTCTAGTTTTTAGATATTTAATAAACAGAAGTTGAACTGAATCATTTCTATTTTTTGGGATCCATTTTTTTTATTAGAAGCCAACAGTAGTTAAAAAGTTAGGTTAAGAATTTTAAAAAATCCGCTATTTTTTTTTTTTTTGACGTACGTTTTATGTTGATATAAATAGGTCGAGCATGGACTTATTTTAAAGTATTTTTAATTTCCTTTACGATGCGTTAAGTATAATTTGATGCCAAACACAGTGTGTATGGGTCAAAAAATGAAAAAAGCTAAAAACTGTCAAATGTCAAAATCGAATTTAATTATTTTTTGATAGATATTGTTATAATCTTAATAAGCAAGAAATACGCTTTAATTTGATATTAAATACGACCTATTTAGGTTGAAGAATGAAAAAGTTGTTAAAAACTGTCAAATGTCAAAATCGAATTTAATTATTTTATGATAAATGCTGAAATAATCGTAATAAAAATCAAAAAGCTTTTAATTTGATACCAAACATGACCTATTTAGGTTAAAAAATAAAATGTTAGGTTAAGAATTCAACAAAAAACCCGCCATTTTGTCTTTCTTGACGTAACATCAATATTTTCGTAAATATGTCGAGTTTGGATTCATTTTAAAGCATTTTTAATTTCCCTTATAATGCAATTGGTTAGAAACGATTTAAAAATATTAAAAAATTTATAACAAAATTTTTTTTTATTTTTTCTATTAAATCCTTAATCTTTATTAAAATCCCTTTAATTTGATACCAAACACAACTAATTTCTGATTAAAATCTCAAAAGTTAGTTGTATCAAGAAAAAATCCGCCATTTTGTTTTATTTTGGCGTAATTTTTATATTATCGTAAAAAGGTCGAGTTTGGACTCATTTTAAAGGATTTCAAATATCCTTCGCGATGCAATAGGTTAGGAACGAAAATTTGTTAGGTTAAGAATCAACAAAACTGTCAAACGTCAAAATATGACATTAACAGTCAAAAATATTAATTTTTAGTCTTCAGACGCATGGCTAAACCCGATACTTTCTAGTTCTAGGTCTAGTGTTAGTTCTAGTTTTACACTAGCACTATCATTAGAACTAACACAAGACCTAGAACTAGAATCATTTGGATTTAGCTGCACGTCTCTAAAGACGGCTAAACCCGAATGATTCTAGTTCTTGCTCTAGCGCTGCATAACAATTAAAATTAGAACTAACACTAGACCTAGAACTAGAATCATTTGGGTTTAGCCGCACGTCTCTAAAGACGGCTAAACCCGAATGATTCTGGTTCTAGGTCTTGTGTTAGTTTTAGTGATAGTGCAAAACTAGAACTAGCACTAGACCGAAAACTAGAAACATTCGGATTTAGTCCCACGTCTCTCAAGACGGCTAAACCCGAATGATTCTGGTTCTAGGTCTCGTATTAGTTCTAGTGGTAGTGCAAAACTAGAACTAACACTAGACTTAGAACTAAAAACATGCAAGGTTAAGGTTTTTTGAGATAAATGCATCATGTTTGGACTCATTTTAAAGGTTTTTTAATAAAGAATACATCATGAAAGAACACCATGAAGTTGTCAATTTGTCTATTATGTGATAACTAACATCAGGTTTAAAATGAGTACAAACACGACATATTTATCTCCAATATTAATGAAGTTATGGCCAACTTCCGGTTAAGAATGTCAACGTCAATTTTGACATATTTGTAATCTTCTTGAAAAATCCTTTAAAATGAGCCCAAACATGATACGTTTAGTTCCAATATTACTCGAGATATAAGCGACTTCCGGTTTGAAATGTCAATGTCATTTTGACATATTCTTAATTTTTATAAAATGTGTTAATATTTGTCACAAAAACAAAAATGTAATAAAAAAAATCAAAAATTAAGGTTGGTATTAATATTTAAAAATTAAATTGCTATCTTCACTGTTGCTAACTTCGGGTTTAACATATTTTATTCTAACTTTTTTGTTTTTTGAGATAAGTGCGTCATGTTTGGACTCATTTTAAAGGATTTTTCACGAGGATTACAAATATGTCAAAATTGAGGTTGACATTTGTAACCGGAAGTGGAATACAACCGCTTTGAAATGTCAATGTCATTTTGATATATTCTTAATTTTTATAAAATGTATTAAAATTTGTCACAAAAACAAAAATATAATAAAAAAATCAAGAATTAAGGTTGGTATTAATATTTAAAAATTAAATTGCTATCTTTATTGTTGCTAACTTCGGGTTTAACTTTTTTTATTCTAACTTTTTTGTTTTTTGAGATAAGTGCGTCATGTTTGGACTCATTTTAAAGGATTTTACACGAGGATTACAAATATGTCAAAATTGAGGTTGACCATTGTAACCGGAAGTGGAATACAATCGCTTTGAAATGTCAATGTCATTTTGATATATTCTTAATTTTTATAAAATGTATTAAAATTTGTCACAAAAATAAAAATATAATAAAAAAATCAAAAATTAAGGTTGGTATTAATTTTTAAAAATTAAATTGCTATCTTCATTGTTGCTAACTTCGGGTTTAATGTTTTTTATTCCAACTTTTTTGTTTTTTGAGATAAGTGCGTCATGTTTGGACTCATTTTAAAGGTTATTTTATAAAGATTACGAATATAATAACAAAATTAAAGTTGATTAATAATACCTAATACAAATAGATGTTGTAATGTCATTATAAGTATACATACTACAATCTGTTTTTTAAGATTGGATCTACTTTTTAGATATTTGTATTTGAGTTTAGTAGATAATTAATGCCGGTTCTGGAGCGGAAGTGAATCCCCTTAATCCCCCATGACGTCACTTCCGGTGTGATGACGTCACTTCCGGTATCTTGTCACTTCCGGTGTCATCATCATCCCCCTTCAACCCCCATCAACCCCATGTTAGTGCAATAACAACCCCGGCGGTTGTGCGAAGCGAATAGTTATGCATTGTTGTTAAACAGCTATGATTTTTTTTTGCTTATTTGTAGCTTTGCACAATAAACGATTATTTATTTATTTATTTAATGGTTCCCTTCAACCCCCATCAACCCCATGTTAGTGCCCTAACGACCCTCTTCAACCCCATGTTAGTGCCCTAATGGTCCCCTTCAACCCCATGTTAGTGCCCTAACGGTCCCCCATGAACTCCTTCAACCCTATGCTAGTGCCCTAATGGTCCCCCATGAACCCCCTACGATAGGGGATGGTGGTCTAATGCCCTAATGGCTCCCCGCAACCCCCATGAACTGAGTCATTTGTATTTTTTAGGATCCGTCTTCAATATTAAGCGCTCTTTACACGATGAATATACAGGCTGTTTCAGGTTTTTGTAGCTGGACTTTCATATAAACATAGGTCGACAAACGCTTTGTTTTGAGATACAGGACATTTTTTGATAATGCATTTTTTGGCACTAGAAGGACTACTATGGAGTCCGTGTTACTATAGCCGGTAGAGGGCGCTCTGCAACGTATTCTTTACTGATTAAAATAGCAATAGCTTTTCTGACAGTATACTTTTTGGGTTTTTGACTAAAAATTCTTATTCTCTGTACTTTTTAAGCAAAAAGGGTACTCTTATCAAAATGAGCTAAAGTTTATCGTTTTCAAGATAATCCGCGACTTCTCACTCTGATATAGAAAAACCATAGTAATGCAAAGCTGGCTTAAATTTTGGTGAAGATTTGCGAAATGGTATCTACTCTATCGTATCAAGACTTTTAATCAGAAATCTAGTACAAAATAGTCTTACTCTAACTTCAATAGATGTTTCACCTCCTGTTTTAGGTTAGCTTTTTGACTTGGTTGTCAAATGTCAACATTACCAACTTAAATTTAAATTCTATAAAATATTTTCAGAACCAATCTTGACAATTGGATTGGATTCTTTTATATCGTAATTTATTTTATTTTTATCAAACTAATACTGCTATTACGAATATATGGGTGCTAATCATGATATATTAGTTAGAGTCACAAAAAGTGTGATTTTTAAGCCACATGATGATTCTTGAATTATACCACATTTATTTATTAATTTAAACTTACCTCACGTCCTGCCATGCAATGGAAAAAGAATTCTTGGGGTTGAATCCCCGTCATAAACCTCGCATCGATGAATCCCCCAGCTCGCGGTGAAAACTCAAAATTAGGAAAACTCGGTAACGATTTTCCCGAAATCATAACCGGGGGTCTTTTCCCTTCCAATTCGATTTGGCCCAACAAACAAGAAATTTGCATAGTATTTACTGTAGATCCTTTCGCGCCAGATTGCACCATTAGTTGCAAATTATTTTCGGGAAATTTGCAAATTAACCCCGCCGGTAAACAAACTTTATTAATATCATTCGTGTACGAATCCAAACTTTGTTTGTATTGCCGATCTAAAATGTTCCTAAAATTCGGATTATTCGCGTGAGATTGTTCCAATTTTTCCAAAATTTCCTCAATCGATGTATTTTCCGGAACATCCAAAGCTTTCGCGATTACTGAGACGCCGATTTCGCGCGATTTTTCCACGACTTCTTTACGCTTCTCATCGGCTTTCTCCATCACCAAGATATCTTTAACTCCTAAAGTGAACCCATCGATTTGAAGATAACTCGTAAATAATCTCCCGAAAGAACTTAAAAGCTTCGTGGCGTAAGTTCCACCGTACAACTCATAAATGCAATGCCCCAACCCGTACGGGGTAGCCCCAATGTGAGTTTTATCTAAAACCCCAACCAATAACTCCCCTTGTCGTATTATAACCTCAGCTTCGGTCATTTCGTTGTCTTTTAGTGGGGTTCCCCCGAATTTCCAAGGTTTTTGTTTGGATTTTTGCCAAGATTTCACCGAGATTTTCGATGTTGAATCTAAATTGATCATTTCGGAATTTTTAGGTAAAGTGTTGATTATTACGGTGGAAATTATTTGTTTTCCCGACCATAATTTAGCCGGTTTTAAGATTGTGGGGGGTAACAAAACGATATTAGACGTTTGGAAGTCTAACGCTTGAAAAACAAACTTTTGATAATCATATTTATCGAAGAATTTCCCCCGAATCGTCATTCGAACCCCCGCAATGACGTGATCTTGAATTAAACCACTCAAAGGGGTCCCATCTTTCGGGACTAAATAATGATTCGAAACGTTCACTAAATTATAAGCTTCGGTTCGCGCAAACTCGTTTTGTGGGAAGTGCATGTTCATTTCGTCCCCGTCGAAATCGGCGTTGTAAGCTTTGCAATTAGCGTAGTGTAATCTTAAGGTTTTTTCGCCTTTTAGAATGCGAGTTTTATGGGCCATAATCGATGGGCGATGTAGAGTCGGTTGGCGATTTAAAAGCACTATATCTCCGTTTGTTAAGTGACGATGCACCGTTTTGAACCCTTTAAATCCTTCGTTACCATCGTCGGGAGTTAATAATCGCTTCATTAAAGCTTGTTGATGAACCGGGTTGTTTGGGTTAATTTTATTTATTGTTCCATCTTCAAATTCGACCATCACAGCACTAAAATTAAATGATGTTAATAATTATTTTTATTGATTAATTAACTAATTCATTAATTAAAAAAATAAAATTAAATTTAAAAAAAAATTTTAGGTTATAAAAATTTTGACGTTTAGAAACGTAGCTCACTTCGCTTCTGTCAGAAAGAAAGATTTAAAAGCGAAGTGAGTGACGTTTCTACACCATCGTTTAAACGTCAAAATTTTTATAACCTAAAAAAAAAAAATTGTTGAGATTTAAATTAAATTATCTAACAACGTCGCTCGCTTCGCTTCTCGCTCTTTCTCTCTTGAAGAGAAGCAAAGCGAGCGACGTTGTTAAATAATTTAATTTAAATCTAACCTCACAAAAATTTTTTTACGTTATAAAAATTTGACATTTAAACAATGGTGTTTTTTCTGACAAAGAATGTACATACATACCAAGGAGTGACTAAAAAAGAATCGATTCTTGATGAATAAGCACAATAACATACTTAACTATTATAAAAATGATAAGAAATTAATTAAAACGCGAAAAGAAATCGTTTCTGTCAAAATAATCGAAATGAAAGGAAGGGGTGCCAACCCCAATTTTATCTAAATTAAAACTAATTAATTTTCTACGAGTTACTAGAACTATTTTATTTTACGTCTTATTTTAGTTAGATCGTAAAGTCCTGATTGAATTTTAGTGCAAATATTATATACAGTGAATTTTTTAAAGATGAAATGAAATATACAAAAATATATTTCCATAGAAACCAGGGCTTATTCTATTAGTGACAGATGTCAATTTGAATTAGGTTAAAAAATTTTACCTTTTATAATAAATAATAATAATAACCCACACAGTATATGGTTACCAAGATTTTTAAATAAAAACTTTGTGTATGACTACTTCATAAAATTATAGTGTAAAGAACTAAAAGCACTTTTGATCTAGAGCTGCCATTTTTTATGACCTTGAACGCTATGAACCTTTCAATTGGAATGGTTTGTTATTGTCAGGACATTTAAATTGGAATGTATTTTATCTCTTTTCAAAATCAAAGTTGCTCACTATGGCGTCGCATCTTGCTTACTCTTTAATCTTTGATATTGATGAAGTTATGGTCAACTGCCGGTTAGAAATGTCAACCTCGGTTTGAAATGTCAATGTCATTTTGATATATTCTTATTTTTTATAAAATGTCTTAAAATTCGGCACAAAAACAAAAATATAATAATAACATCATAAATTAAGGTTGGTATTAATTCATTGTTGCTAACTTCGGGTTTAATGTTTTTTATTCTAACTTTCTTGTTTTTTGAGATAAATGCGTCATGTTTGGACACATTTTAAAAGTTTTTTTAATAAAGAATACATCATCAAAGAACACCATTAAGTTGTCCATTTGTCCATTATACAGGGTGTCAGATAAAAAACACCCCAAGCTATAACTCTGTCATATACATTCCAATTGTTATGAACCAGATATCAAATGAAATCGTTTGATGAATAGGTACTAAGTTTCATGCTACAAATAAATTTTTTCGTTTTTTAAATTGCTCGGTATATTTTTCTTCACATAGTTGGGTAGAAATTTTTTTCTGAACACATTGATGTACAATACATACTTCAATATTAATTGTAATTTCAGAAGAAATAAATACTAAAACATTTTAAGAACATTTTCTTAAAATCACTTGTTATACTGTAGTGTGCCATGAAAAAAAAATAAAAACAAGTTATAACTGTCATTTACAACTATTTCAGATATTGAACATAACATACTACAGTATAACATAAATGGCTTTAAGAAAATGTTGGATAAGTGTTATAATTTGTTTCTTTGTTATAATTTATTTGTAGCATGAAACATAGTATTCATTTGATACCTGTCTCATTAAAATCGGACAGAGTTACAGCTTGGGGCGTTTCTTGTGTGACACCCTGTATGACTACAAACTTCAGGTGTAAACTGTTAACCTCAAATTTGAACATATTTATAATCTTCATTAAAAATCCTTTAAAACGAGCCCAAACATGATACGTTTAATTCCAATATTACTCGAGATACAAGCAACTTCCGGTTTGAAATGTCAATGTCATTTTCATATATTCTTAATTTTATAAAACGTCTTAAAATTTGTTACGAAAACAAAAATGTAATAAAAAAAATCAGCAATTAAGGTTGGTATTAATATTTAAAAATTAAATTGCTATCTTCATTGTTGCTAACTTCGGGTTTAATGCTTTTATTCTAACTTTTTTGTTTTTTGAGATAAATGCATCACATTTGGACACATTTTAAAGGTTTTTTCTAATAAATAATACATTATGAAAGACCACCATGAAGTTGTCCATTTGTCTACAATACGATAACTAACTTCAGGTTTAAAATGTCAACCTTAATTTTGACATATTTGTAATCTTCATTAAAAATCCTTTAAAATGAGTACAAACACGACATATTTATCTTCAATATTAGCGAAGTTATGGTTAACTTCCGGTTAGAAATGTCAACCTCAATTTCGACATATTTGTAATCGTCATGAAAAATCCTTTAAAATGAGCCGAAACATAATACGTTTAATTCCAATATTACTCGAGATATAAGCAACTTCCGGTTTGAAATGTCAATGTCATTTTGATACATTTTTAATTTTTATAAAATATCTTAAAGTTTGTCACAAAAACAAAAATATAATAAAAAAAAATCAGAAATTAAGGTTTTTTTTTAATCTAACCTCTCAAACATTTTTTTACGTAATAAAAATTTGACATTTAAACAACGATTTAGAAACGTTGCTCACTTCGCTTCTGTCAGAAAGAAGTTGGGTTAACCCAAGGTCCGTTGAGTAAATATCAGTAAACATACTGTATAAGGTTATCCAACTCCCTATGAACGCTGTTTTTATGAACGTATCCCCCGCAAAGGTCTTGCTGTGACGTCATTGGAAGAATTGACATTTCTATGTTTTTATTTATACAGTTTATACATTTATACAAAAATATAAAGATATTAAAAGAAAGCAAGATAATCGTAAAGAATTCGAATTGTTTTAAAATTAATAAAAAAAGGTTAGAATTGATAAAAAAATCGAAATAAAATTTTATTATTTTAAGGTTATCCAACTTGACTCGGTTACCATGGTGATTAAGATCCAAATATTGCAGTTGCTTGTCAAATTGACGTTGAATTTAAGTTTTTTTAATGAAAAACATACGTAAATGGATGAAATTATAAGCAAGCTAAGTGGATTAAATAAAAAAAAAAATATTTTTAGATCAACTAAAGTGTACAAGAATTTAGGGTTAAATAACAATTAAAACTAGAACTAACAGTAGACCTAGAACTAGAAAGTTTTAGGTTCAGCCAGACATCTTAGAGGAATGTTTATAGATAATTTGTAGAGAATTAAATTCTCTTTGAAACGAGCCCAAACTCGATGAGGTTATCTTAAAAGATAACAAACTTCTGATTGTCACTTTTTTGAGGTTATGTCAAAATTAAATGTGGGATATCGCGGGTGTTTCTTGAGATAATCGAGTCGAGTTTGGACTCAATTTGAAGCATTTTTAATTCCCCACACGATCGTGAATAAATAAAAAACCTAACCTCAATTTATAAACGTCAAATTAATATTATTTGATGTTTTCTGCCATCTTGATTAATAATTTCAATTAAATAATAGCGAAATTCTATATTTTTACTTAAAAGTCCGCCGCGAACTTAATTTCGTTCAAATCGTATCATTTTTCATTAAATTATCCGCCATTTTGTCTTTATTTTGACAGAATTTAATTAAACCAATATCGCATTCGTAATCTATATTAAATTCGCTTTAAAACGAGCCCAAACTCGGTCAAGTTATCTTAAAAGGCAACAAACTTCCGATTGTCACTTTTTTCAGGTTATGTCAAAATTAAATGTTGGATGTTTTGGGTGTTTTTTAAGATAATTGGGTCGTGTTTGGACTCGATTTAAGGGATTTTTAATTCCCCACCCGATTATGAGTAAAAAAAGAACCTAACCTCACTTTGTAAACGTCAAATTGATATTGTTTGATATTTTTCGCGATCTTGATTAATAATTTTAATTAGATAATAATAAAATTCTTTATTTCTAGATCTAAAAATACCCGGCGAATTTAATTTCGTCGAAATCGAATCCCTTTTTTGAAATCAGCCTCCATTTTGTTTTTATTACTATCGAATTTGATTAATCTAACATCGTATTCGTAATCTACATTAAATTCCCTTTAAAATGAGCCTAAACTCGGTCGAGTTATCTTAAAAAACAACGTACACCACCAACTTCCGGTTGTCACTTTTTTGAGGTTATGTCAAAATTAAATGTGGGATATCTCGGGTGTTTTTTAAGATAATTGGGTCGTGTTTGGACTCAAATTAAAGGATCTTTAATTTCCCACGAGATTATGCATAAAGATAAAACCTAACCTCACTTTGTAAACGTCAAATTGATATTGTTTGATATTTTTCGCGATCTTGATTAATAATTTTAATAAAATAATAATAAAATTCTTTATTTCTAGATCTAAAAATACCCGGCGAATTTAATTTCGTTGAAATCGAATCTTTTTCTTAAATCATCCTCCATTTTGTTTTTATTACTATCGAATTTGATTAATCTAACATCGTATTCGTAATCTACATTAAATTCCCTTTAAAATGAGCCTAAACTCGGTCGAGTTATCTTAAAAAACAACGTACACCACCAACTTCCGGTTGTCACTTTTTTGAGGTTATGTCAAAATTAAATGTGGGATATCTCGGGTGTTTTTTAAGATAATTGGGTCGTGTTTGGACTCAAATTAAAGGATTTTTAATTTCCCACGCGATTATGCACAAAGATAAAACCTAACCTCACTTTGTAAACGTCAAATTAATTTTATTCGTTATTATCCGCCATTTTAACGCAACGTTTTGTTTTTATTTGTATTTATTAATTATTTTTTTTAGTAAGTGTCAAATTATTTATTGCCAACTATCAGCTATCTATCAATTGGTGAAACGTTGCTCACTTCGCTTCTGTCAGAAAGAATGATTTAGAAGCGAAGTTAATGACGTTTCAACGCCATTGTTGAAACGTCAACATTTTTATAACCTAAAAAAAATTGTTTATGAGATTTAAATTAAATTATGGCACAAATTACTAGATATGGGGGAAAAACTACTACCAACCGATTTTTATTTCGCAGTTAGCAATCTTACCGACAAAAACACTTTGTACAAAAGCGAATATCTCAAGTTTATGCGCCGGATAATTATCAGAAAGATTTATTTGTATATTATACAAACCCTGGATAAATATTTGGTCCATTTTTAATCAACTTCCTTAACTCTTCAACATTCCACGTGGTAACAGGAACTGGAAAGGTTAATTTTTTCGCGAATTCTTCCGGAACGCCGACTTCATCAATATTAATATTCGGATCGGGCGTTATAACCGATCTCCCAGAGAAATTAACCCTTTTCCCCATCATATGCATCCGAATAACGCCCGATTTCTTCTCAATAATTTGTTTCAAACCTTGCCCCCCGTGAATTTGCACCGAATTACAATCAATTATGTTATTAACATTCATCTGGAGGGCTTCCCAAGCAAAATTTAGTTTCTCCAAAACCGTATTACCCCTCGCAACGGCGTAAACTGATTTTGCCGTTTCGTGCAAATCTTCTAAATTTCCGCGGTTTTTTAATACTTGTACAATTGTTCTAACTAAGGAACACTCATGGAGGATTTGTTTATAAATTGCGGATTGCTTACTTTCTGAAGCTTTCCCCCCAATGAAATTAACAGGGCGCACGTTTGGAGGAGGAACGGGGATAACCTCAAAAAAAAATATATCTGTGGGATTCTCTGATTTCACAGTTTTTAAAACGGGGGCTAATTGATGTAGAAAATTCTTTTCGTTCTTATACAACGACCTTAGGTGACGTCGAATTTCCTCTGGATTAAGATATTTTTGTTCCATCCCTTTTTGAACGCTCGATGGGCGAATTTCAATCAATTTGTCTCTAATTTTGGTGATTCTACTCAACGTTTTATTGCAATGCATACAATTTCCTCGCGTTTTTAACTTTTTTAGCAACGAATCAATCAATTCTTTTTTCATACCTTCCGTATTTTTATTAAAAATATTCAATCCTTTACCTTCAAGAGAATTCTCCTTAATAATCTCCTCGTATTCCAATAAAAACGGCAATAACTCATCTTCTTGAACGTTTTCCATCGATTTACTCTCTGTAATGAGTTGATCGAGTTTATTCTCAATTTCTAAAGGCTCCGTTATAAACCCGGCGTTTAATAAACGAAGTTGTACCGATAATAAATGCTTGACATGGCCCGGAATTCTAATATGGTAACAATGAAAACAAGTTAATTTCAACACCATCAATATAAACTTGGTAAATAACCCATTTACTACGGGTAAAGTGAGTTCTATATGGCCGAAATGCCCCGGGCATTGGTAAATATTTTGGAAGCATGTGCCGCAAGGTTCTGAGCGGTCCGAAAGGGGCCCCATTAATTTATCGTAAAGCCCGCCAGGTAACGGATAACCTAAAGCATCGAACGTTAACGGACTACAAATCTTTACGACGGATAATTTTCGTATTTCTTCTGCTGTAAAGACCGAAAATTCCACTGCATCTTGGCTGAGGGTTACAGAATCTTTTTTACGACACTTCGACATTTCACTTTTAAAAGTAAACACGTGCACTTAACCTCACTTTTTATTTGAATGATTGTCAAAGTCAAACTCAAACCGGCAGTGCCGCCAAGCGGTCGAAAATAAAAGCGGCTAGTCGATAAGGTAGATAACTGCCGTGTTTTCAATCAATAAACAACAAATTTTTATATTATTATAAATATTTAAAACGCTTGAATGGTGAAATACAT
This sequence comes from Onthophagus taurus, assembly GCF_000648695.1. Lineage (NCBI taxonomy): Eukaryota > Metazoa > Arthropoda > Insecta > Coleoptera > Scarabaeidae > Onthophagus > Onthophagus taurus. The sequence continues at coordinate 33,339 of NW_019280808.1, forward strand.
CATAGCGTTTCTTATTAGAGATAGAGAAGGGGTACGAAAGAAATTTAAGAAATGTTAATAAAAAAAAATAAAACAAAAAAAAAGTTGTAAATAATGTTTGTAAATGTCATTACGATCTAACCTAAGGTTAAATACATATAGTTCGTTTTTTTTCTATAATACTTGTTAATGTAAATATTTTAGGGTTTCTGTTGGTATTATCCAGGACCCTTATAAAATTTGTGTTGTTCTCCTGATTTTTAGTAACATTTTCAGCTCTGATTTTCAGTAACTAAATAGTGGAGGTTAAAATACTAATAAATTTATAGATAAATACAATTTTAACGAAGTACATATTTGTTGTAAAAACGTGCTACAAGGTAATTAAATAGAACAAAACACCTTTTCTAGGTAAATAAATGACAAATAAACACCCCACAACATTTTTTATGCACCTTTTCTTTTTGAATAACGAAAGCTGAAACGTCAATGTGACATATTTATTTCAAAACATGATAAAACAAAACTCTCTGTTAATTTTGCCAACTTTACAACAATTTGGCAGGTATTATAGAAAGAAAATGAACTATATATTATATGTACATACAGGAAATACAGTTCGTTTTCTTTTCCTATAATGCCTGTCAAATTGTTGTAAATTTGGCAAAATTAACAGGGAGTTTTGTTTTATCATGTTTTGAAATAAATCTGTCACTGTCAATTGACGTTTGAGCTTTCGTTATTCGAAAAGTCAAAAAAGTAATAAAATGAATGCAAGCAACTTATTGGAAGTCGAACTAAAACGAGCGCAACTAAGGATCAAGTTGGATCTTACAGATTTGAAGACTGACATCTCAAAACAAGAACTAATCATGGTAATCATTCGTCTTTGTAAAATAGGTATTTTTTTTATAAATGAAGGGTACAGGGAATAAATGAGCTAAGTCAAAATACAAAATAATCTAGGAAATCGTGTTAAAAGTTTCAGACTGTATAAGTTCGCCTGTAAAAGTAATTTTAATGTTTGAGCATCATTAAAGGAAATGTAGCTCTTGATACTACGGTAAAATATAACGGCAAATTTGATTGCGGTTGCATAACGTTGATAATACTCAAAATTACTCAGTAACACCACCAAAAGCTGGGAATAAAACAGCTTAGTCCGAGCGTCAACAGTTTTATAATATTTTATTAAATAATGAAACAAGAAAACATTCATTTAAAACATTCATTTATGGGGTATTGACGAATAAAAGTTTGCTGCCTCAGGTCCACAAAACTGGGCTAGATGCTGTAAATCTTGGAATTTCTCTTTGGAAATCTGTATTAAATCTGAAATTTTTCGTAAATATAGAGTAATATTTAGCGTAACATTATACTAAACATACCTCATAATATGTTATTG